>VZUA01023051.1:6868-17580 GCA_013401035.1 Horornis vulcanius | reverse complement strand
CCCAAATCTTCTCTTCTGTTCTCAATCCTGAAAGCAGCCATACCATTGCTCCTAAATGCAGGACTATAGATCAGTCACTACTGCTATATGTAGTTGGTGTCTTGTCAGAAATATAGGACTTAATTCTCAGAATTTTCAGAACTGATATTCCCATTAAAATCAGATGCCTTCCATTGCTACAATGGGTAGTGCAAACTTGTACATGTCTTCATCCTGACTTCTAGTGGGCACTGTAAGCAAGGAATTGTTACTGTTCTTAGGTGTATATCTGAAAACTGGCCACGTGATTTGGGCTCTAAAAATAGTAAATTTTCTTCACAAGTGGAATGATGAATGACTGTATCTGAATTAGAATACAGGTTAGGTCAGATGAACCCAATTACATTTAAAACTATGTGAGTCGAATCAGTTTTTGAATCTGCTTGGTGCTTCACCTGTGTATGGAACCCTAGGATGTTGGTCTACGTTTGCAGTTTTGCATCACAGTCTTTGAGCTTTGTCCTCACTAGTTTCTGATTACCCAGGCTGATATGAACCAGAGGACTCCAGGAAAGAGAGAAAACAGTGGTCTAACTCAAACAGCACCACAGTTGACCAGAACACTGGAATGGTGCCTCTGAGATTTTGGTTCTGCCAAAGACTTCTGAGTATCTTCAGTTTTAGATGAACTCCTGACACCCAACCCTATTTTGTTTTCCTGCTCCAGAATGCAGGGTCTATGGCTTGAAGACTGTACCACACCAGACGTGGGGGAACCCTTTTTATTGTCACTTAACAAATGAACAGTCTCCTTTCTAAAGTGGTTAATTTTAGGCAGCCAATGTTCCTACATTTATCTGTGTTACCTCAGTCACGGTCCTTTTTCTTCTGTGGAACATTCACCTATCAGAAAAACTGTTCCACTCAAATTTTCCAAAGAAGCTTGAATATTTGTATCTTAATCATATGTATTAAAAAATGACAATATTATAGGAAACCTGAGTGAGGATCCCATGATGCNAGGATACTTTATTAAAATTGTATTCATAAATAGTTTCTCAGACATTTAAATACTATTAAGCCACATTTTAATTGTTAATATGTAACCTTTATAAAGCATAAAAATATTTTAGCTATTTATGAGTCAATGCTTTAACACAGCAACAGCCAGGCAAGGCCTGATCACCATTTCTTGACGAGGATGTGACTGAATTGTAGAAGGAGGTCTGAAGAAGGCTCGAAATCTTTGCAAGGCTGGTTTGGCATTAGAGATGAGGCAGTCCTTCCTGATAAAAATAGATTTGCTGCAATGTTTCCAATTTAGTCTCCTGCCTTTGTAATGTTTTACTGTGTAATGGTAGTTCAAGACAGAAAGCATTCACTCACATTTTGATCTGATCCATTTTGTCTGGGAAGCAATATGTGATTGATAGAAGAATAAGAGAAGAGCTGATTTGTGCTGTGTTCTCTGTAGAGCTTCCCTGCTGTTTCTCCCTCTCCACGTTACAGTTCAGTACCAGAGTGGCTCTGCTCCTGTTTGGACATGGAGCCCAGTATTTTCAGGTGTGCCCTGACAATCATTGGGAAAGCTTTTGTTTGTTCTGCAATGAAGGTACCAATCACTTAGAGAAACTGTTCACAGCTCAGTTTTCTTTATTGAATGTTTGATTGTAAAGTTTCACTCTGGTGCTTCTGAGGGAACATTGTAAAGTGTTCGTAGAGCTTGCCAGTATTTGCCTTAGTGGGCGAATTGAATTAAACTCTCTCCTGGATATCTCGGAGGCAGAGATATGTCAGGACTGCTCTGGGGGGAAATGGGGCTGCATTTGTTGATGGCAGCTGAGTTAATTCATGTTGTGTTGCAGAAGAGTGCCAGGCTTCTCTCCTTGCTCTCAAGAAAAGTCAAGGGAAATTAGTATCTGTCAGATTTGTTTGTTTGTTTTTTTAATTGAGTAGTTTTTAGGTAAGCTTCTACATACCAGACAGCCAAACCACACAATCCTTGGAGCCTGTTTTTTCAGTGGTCATGGGATCATAGAATCATTAAGGCTGGAAAAGGCCTCTATGATCTTCAACGTTAGATTTAAAATGGGATGATCTCTGGAAGAAATAGGAATGATGGGTACAAGCAGTTCAGTTTTCAGCACATGGTCATTGCATGTGCACTATTGTCCTGTAATATGATCAGAGCCTTATTTTCATATTTTACTGTGGTACAGAGATTATAAGATGCAGTGTAATACCAATGTAAATAAACATACTCAGCTAGTGTTAGGACAAACAAGACAGAGGAGAGGAGTGACCTTGCCAAAAGTGTTGCTTTGGCTGCATGGTGAGGGAATATGTGCTGAATTCTGCATCTCTAGTCAAAAGCAAAACTCCTTTTTGTGTGCATCCTTTTGGATCGACTTTATTTCTCTGCTTTGTTGCACCTCTGCCTTGGCTTTCCTGGTGACCGTAGTTTTGGCAAATACTGCAGGTTTTGGATTACAGCACCTCTTGAAAACTGTGGAGCAAAACCATCAGAAAAGTCTGAAGAGTCCCATATTTGCACATGGACTATCAAGATATGGGAGGGTGTTCTGGATTCTTGGAGCAAGCAACTTGGCACTATTTTATTCTTTATTAAAAGGCAAAGTGAAGTCTAATAAATTTGCATACAGGAATATAGTTCGTACGACTGTTTCTGTAACTACCCATGCAGGTGCCTTTTGACTGTAGGCACACAGCTGTAGCCCTGCCACAGAGATGGAGATATTATTTCAGAGGAGATACAGAGGCTGGAGGCAGGGGGAATATCAGGCTGAATGGTAATATTAGATTGAGAAAAAGAGATCTGCTGCAATCCTTTTACTAGAAGAAAGCAAGGACAATCAATGTTAAGCAACATGGTTTGCTGCAGCAACCTGCTACTGACAGCACAGTCTGTTTGTTTCAAGAGCATAAGTCTCTGGCTGGAGTGTCAGGATCTGTCCTTTTTCCTTTCATTCCTGTGGCTTAACTGGCCCAGTGCTCTTCAAACTGATCTCTTAGACTCAGTTCTTTCCTCTTACTGCCTTGTACTTGTAGGACAGTTGTTAGTTCTACATGCTGTGCATTTCCTACTGCCATTCCAAGGGTTGCTGCATCCTCTCTCCTGTCCATAGCTGCTGCTTTTCATGAGCATGTTGGGGTAGGAAGGGGACACATAGAAGAGTCTGTACAGAGAAACAGAAGCAACTATGAAGGTTGTCTCTGCAGTTGTGACCAGGCCGCATGTGCTTGAAATGTTTCTCTATGAACAGATAGCCAAATCACAGAGAATACACTTTGACTTTTAGATAATAAAGTTTTACAGACAGTTCCTAAACCAGATTGGTACTGGTGTGTGGAAGGTATTAAAAAACCCACTAAAACCTCCTGGAAAAGCACAAATGTGGCTGTGAGTTTGTCTGTGATTTTCAAAATCACCCATCTTAAAATACAGAAAGGGACTGATCACCACCACAGTGAAAGTTTCTTCCTTTTTAATTCCTCAGTACTTATCCACTCTGATAGGCAGAAATGTTGCTCTGACACAGGCATTGCCTGAGACTTTATTCTGGATTTGTCTGTACTAGAGTTAATTTTCTTCACATGTCTAGAAGGGGTTATGTTTTGGATTTGTGCTGAAGACAGGGTTGATAATATAGGGATGTTTTTGTTATTGCTGAGCAGGGCTTACACAGAGCCAGGGCATTTTCTCTTTTTTCATTCTGCCAAGATGGTGAGGAAGTTGGTGGTATATGGGCGGGTGGGAGGAGATACAGCCAGGGCAGATGACTCAAACTGACCAGAGATGTTCCAGACTGTTTGACATCCTGCTCAGTACTTCAAGCTGAGGGGAAGAAAAGAAGGGTGTTTGGAGCAATAATATTTGTCTTGCCAAGTCACTGTGAGGTGGGATGAGGCCCTGCTGTCCAGGAGATGGCTGAACAGCTGCCTGCCCATGGGAAACAGTAAATGAATTCCTTGTTTTGCTTTGCTTCTGTTTGTGGCTTTTCCTGTTAAATTGCCTTTGGAAGCCATGAGTTTTCTCACTTTTATTCTCCCAAAACCTGCTGTCTGAGCAAGTGGCTGCATGGTGCTTCAGTGTCTGGGCTTAAACCACAACTGACATACAGGTACTTTTTCACTGTTGCAACACAGTATTTCAGCTTGGGATAATGAGAAGGGGCAGGAACATCTTGTCTTGGTAAGTGTTTCCATCATTTGTTTCAGACTACATTCTAGAAAGTGGTACAATCTGGAGAAGTAAACCTCCTGTTTATGCCTAGTATAACATGAGACATACTGCTCCACATGTTTGTATTTGCCCAGCAGGGTGTCTGTTGTGTCCCTTTAACTCTGTATTAGCAGTCTGATGATAGAGCAAGAACAGTCCAATAAAGCCTGGAAAGTTTAAAAATTAATCTTGTCACATAATTAAACAATGAATGTGTGAAGATACATAATTGCTGTTTATTGCAGTTTTAATCCATTTTTCTTAAGTACAAATAGAAATATATATGTATATATTTGTACATACACACACTCCACGTGTATTTATATGGATTTAACATTGTTTAAAGCAGCTCTGCTGATCAAACTCAGTGCCAGACTGGTCATGCTCTTCAGCACTGGGTGAAGATAGCACGTTAAGTAAATAGTAAAGTGAGTACTGCACTGCCATTTCAAAGCCTGCTTTTTGGCATGTGGCACTGTACTTGCAGAACTGGACCCTACCATTACTTTCCCAGCTGTGAGTTGTTTCATGCTTCTCTGCAGGCTGGAGTAAAGGAGCCTATTCACGGTTCAAAAAAACTGGCATTGTCACATGGGCCCTGCGCTGATGCTGTTTTCCCTCATGCCACAGCCTCAGGGGCTCATGGGCATAGTTCACCACATTGGTAGTGCCGTCTGTAAGAGAATATGGATAGTCAACTTAGAATGGCTTTTTATGTCTATAAACAACAGGTTTTCGAGTGGGGTGACATGGAAGAGTTTTTACATGCTTACTTCAGGTGAAAAATCTCTTGAATGATGCGAGCTTTATAGTCAGGAACACTGTCTGGCAGTTCTTGGGCTTCTATTGCTTTTCCAGTGTTTTGCTATTTATCACTTCCAGTGTCCACCTTACTGCGCTGCAACAACACTTTCAAAGAACCTTGAGCAAGTTTCTGCATGACAAAACTAAAATCAGAAAAAGTTTCACCTTAAGCATGTCTAGGTTTAAATACAAAGTAAACAATAAACTAGAGATAGGATAGCTGACATATAGCCCTTAATACACACACATACAAATATATAAAGAGAGGGAGAAAGAACTGAAGAACTGTCTGAATATTGCAGAAATTGTTGTTATAACAGTATAGTGGTTTCACATTCACTTGTTTCTGTTTGCCAAATTTAGTGTAGTAGTCTTAGTGTTTACTCTCTTTTTCCCCTGTGAGATGGGATCAGGAGAAGCAAAGCAGGCTCAAGCTTAAAGGAAAACAAATAGATTTATTAACACACACAAAAAGAGGAAGAAGAAGGATCAAATAAATGAAACTTCCAAAACCCCTTCTCCCACCACAAAATGTTAATTTTCCCACAAACAATGTAAAGAGGCAAAACTCTGAACTCTAGCTCAGTACCACCTATAAAAAACCTTTTAACTCAATCTTTTGAGAGAGAGAAGTCTCTCCTGCTTTTTTTCTAATTACTTTCCACAAGAGAAACAGTCTGCTTGTTGCTTCCAACTCTCACAAAAGTAGCCCACCCAGGAACTTCTGCACTTGTAGACTTCCCATAGCTTTTTCCCCATGACTACATATGGGCTGTGGACCCACACATACTGGGGTGTCACCTTTTAAAGTTGTACAACTCAAAGGCAAAGAATTTTTCATGTTAAGGAACACGTCAAGGAACAAAGATATCTTCTCACTCCTTCACTGGCGCAGAGGGCTTCTTCTCATCTCTCTCTGTTCAAACATCTTATGGGATCACCGAATCACAACTTCTAATTCAATATTCCCCTAGTAAATCATAGATACCTTCGCTCAAAAATCCACAAACCATCTCCCTAATTCATATTGTCCATGATTTAAAGGAATACTTTAGCATATCCATATGACAGTCTGTTACCACAACTCAGAGGAGATTTTCAGCCTAGAACCAAGGCAACTTGTCATCTCTTCCACATAAGGGGTCAACCTCCTTTTACTGACTTGGATATCTTCATATTGTCTTTTTACATATTCACAATTTGGCCTTTTCTCTCTCTCTGAGAAGGGTTGGAGTTTTAGAAAGTCTCAATCTGTGCCAGGAAAGTTAACATTCTTGCCCAGACCTACAGATGGTCATGTGTTCTCTGCCGGCAGCAGCCTCCACGATTTTCAAATGCCGCGGGGACGGGGTGGGGGAGCATGTTCAGGGATGGCTAATGGATTGCTTTCCCCTACCCCCTGGTCCGATCCGAAGCGGACCCCACCTCAGAACTGCTCCCTGCGGCCTGCGGTGGAAAGATGCCGTCCTCCGCCGAGCCAGCAGCGCCGGCAGCCAGGGCCGGGGTACGGCCCAGCCCTGGCCCGGCCGCCTCCGCCGCGGCCTCAGGCTCACAGCCAGCATTGCTGCAGCCTCCTGTCTGCCCCGCCGCCGGCAGCCGGGGGTAAAAGGGCGCTCAGCTGGCCCGGGCCGCTTACCGGGCGGGCAGCGGCCCCCGGAGGCCCGGCCAGGCCTGGGCCGGCCGGCCAGGGGGGAGCGGGGCCTGAGCTGGGCTCCCATGCTGCCCATGAGGTTACCTGGTGACCTGCCAGAAGCAAAAGCAACTCCTCGGACTTCCCGGGCTGAGTTATGCTTGTGTGACCCAGAGGTGTATGCCTATATTTTTAATTGGCATAAAAGTCAGTCACTTAATGTGTTAAACTGTTAATGTGTTAACTGTCTTAAAAGTCAGTCACTAATTGGTTTTTACCATCCGCTGAAACAACACAAAGGGCATTTATGGAACTTGTCCGGTGATTAAGGCACCTAGAGACAGCCAAATACATATCTCTGGGAATATGTCTTTTCAAACATGACCCATCACATTTGCTTGTTTGCCTGATTGTACAACTGATAAGACGCTGTCAATTCTGATAGAAGGTGGCGCTGCCCAGCCATTTGATGTGAAGACCAGGATGAGCTGCTGGAATGACTATTTCCTTTTTAAAAAAATTCTCATGACCCAAAGCTCCCTTTGTTTTCACTGAATTTTAGCTGTGAAAAATCCTCTTTTTAGGCCCCAGTCAATGTCACAGAGCTGTGCAAGAGACTGGATTTTCTTACAGAGATCATACCATTATCTACTAGAGGGGCAACTTGTCTACAGAAAGAGCTTGCATATTTGTTTATGTATGTATGTATGTATGTATGTATGTATGTATGTATGTATGTATGTATGAAGAGTAATTTTACATCCCTGGAAGTCTCTTCCACAGATCATTTGTGCTACATGTGAAGTCTGTGCCATTATCCAGACAAAATGACGTGTTTGTCAGATTTGTCTACAGAAGTGGACTGCCTGCTATAGTTGCTGCCCAGATAGCAGCTTGATTTATTATCAACAGCATCACCACTGCCATAAAACTCCTTCATGCTGCACCATGAGTGGCTGTGATGCTATAAGATGTGACACCAAAGTTATGTAACAACAGTGCACACCACAAATGGCATCGTGGGACTTGATGTAAGTGTAATCCATAGATATTTACTGAGGGATTCATGAACTAAGGCATGTCAGCATTTTCCTGTGTTTTCTTGAAGGAAGAACTAAATGGACAAATTGCTGCCAAAGTATATCTTTATCCCATGATATTGAAAACCCCACGGGGAAATTTTGATTATATCCTAAAAAGGTATCACTTTGAAAATAATATCTGTTGCCTCCTTTTGTTCCAACAGTACTTTAACTGTACTGTCTCAGTATTGGTTTGTTGTGTGACTATGTAGCAAAAGGGAAGGGTAATTCCATCATTCAATAAACAGTGTGCTCCTTATGTAAATCTATTCTCATCGTGCTTTTGACCAAGCTCAAAAGCCTATATATTCTCTGCTGACAGTCAGAAGGCTAGCAGTGCAGAGCAAAGAGCCAGGCAAAACAAAAGTGTCTAAACTGTGGGTTTGAGGTGGGATTGTCTTTTTTGGGGGTTGGTTTTTGGCAGCTGTGGTATTATCAGCTTTGTGTGTGCTATCACTTACGTAGATACTGATATTTGGTGTCATTTGGGAAAAGATGAAATTTCTGCAATTAATAACAGTGTAGTAAGTTCTCACTCCTCTCCCTCTCCTTACATCACTTCTGCACCCAGAGCTGATAACCTACCACTGAGGATGTGAGCACCACAGCCTGTCTTGGGTTATTATCTTACTAATTCTTTCCCTGAGACAATTTGGTTTGGTATGGGAGAGAGCTATCAGAGTTAGGTCTAGGAAAAGACAAGCCCTTCCTTCTTCTGCTAGAGGGACTATTAAACTTCAATCTTATGCTTTGCTTGGAAGTTTCCTGGAGGCATGGTGCAAACCTTCTAAACCCTAATGGATAGTGAGGAAAGACTGGGATATGTAAATAGCTGCACTAAGTTGAGGGAGGCTCACACAGTTGGTAGGAAGTCCTTTGGCATTCTGGTTTCACTGTTTTTGGCGTCCTCCTGGCAGAAACACAAATGGCAAGTCAAAGAACATTTCACAGCGTGCTTTGGATTCATGTAGGCAGGACTCTTCTGAACTAAACGTGGGAGGGAGGGAAGGAAGATGGAAAACTCAGCCATCTGTCAATATTTTTAAAGTCACATTCAGAAAGGACATTTTTATTCTCAGGGCTTTTGGAAAACTTTCCCTGACAGCACATTTCACAGAGGACTCTTTCTGACAGGGACTGCTATCTATTCAGTGACACATCTGGGGAAGCAGATTGTACTGTGCAGAGTTGGAGTTCACTGCAGGGCTATGAGCAGTTCAGGGAAGTGGAAGATTGGAGGGAAAAGAAGCTTGAAGCCATTCTTGTGGCTTGACTCTAACACTAAAGTGCATCTTTATCTGGTGTTTACTCTCTCGGAATATCCACTGTCACTCAACATGTTTCTGAAAACCTATGGACAGATTTTCTAATGCATACTGTGAAAATAATTAACAAACTGAAAAAACCCCAACTGTCATGAAGACAACTAAGCATTAACTTCCCTGGTATTACAACCAACTGTCCCAACCCACTCTTTCTTCCAGCTTTTTGTGTTTTTCAAAAAGCATGCAGAAGAAAATCTTAAAATAGGTAACAGAATCATCAGGATGCATTTTGCTCTTCAGGGGCAAAGAATGCATTAATAGCAGTGGTAGTAGTAGGACACAAAAAATAGACCTTCTGTATTTCTTCCTGTATTTCCTGTGATGAAGCACATGGTCTGTTCTAATGCATTGTGCATGGATGTGAAACAAAAACCTTCTGAATTTTCTGTTGTCCATTGTTACACTAAATATATTGTTTATGGTCAAGAAGGAAGAATATCAAGGAAGAAGTAAAGCCAGAATTTTATTGTTAGTATGATTAAAATATTGAGAGACTATTCAGTTTTATTTAATCTCTAATTGTTGTAAAAATGAAGGAATAGCAATATAGCTGGAGTACTGCTCTGAAATTTTCACAGACACACAAACACACATCACAGACATACAGAAACACACACACACACAGAAGTCTCTGCTTCCTTTAACCCCTTTCCTTGATTCTGTGCTCACCATTCTACTGGTCTCTTGTGATCTAGAAATTCCATACTGGTGGAGGGGGGATGTTACTGGGAGCTTTCAGCATCCAGAGTCCTTTGCCAGGAAGAATGATCATGTTATGAATTCTTTGTCCCTCTAGGATCGCTTGGGATAATTTTATATGTTGCTGAGATACTGCTCTTTTCTACAGTGGTCTGCAGCTCCATGTTACACCCAAATTTAACAAACCCTGGGCCATCTCAATATGTTCTCTCTTTGTTCTGTTCACTACCCCTGAACCCAGTTTGTCCAGCTCTAGGTTCACACTTCAGCAGACCATGGGCAATGTGTTTGCAGCTGTGCTCCTCTGTGCCACATCCTGTGTCCCTCTCAAGGCCTCTGCTGTCCTACCGTGCCTGGGTTTGTCAGCACTTTGTCATCAAGCTGCTGCTGTGTAAATCTCATTGCACATGGAGTAGCAGGTTGTCATTGCTGTCTGTGCAAAAACTATGGTCATACCAGACAAAGAGAAGCAAATGTAAAACAGATCAGGCACAGGAACCTGATCAGCTGGAGGAATTGCTGCCACAGCCAGGAGAAGCAACATAAAGCTACAGACAGGTCAAGGAAAGTTTGGAGAGGGCAAACCTGAGAGGTCTCAGTTCACAGCTCTTGCACATTGCTTGCAAAGCTTACAGTCTAATTTACTAGTAATGGCAATGTTCTGAAAGAGGGTGACACACAGAGGAAAGAGAAAGAGCAACAATACTTGGTCAGCTTTGTGCTGGAAATATCCTGGCTCTGACAGCATTGGGTGTGAAGTTCTAGAGAGCCTGGAGTCAGGTTCAGGTCTCAATTCCATGTTAGCCAGCATGCCTGCATTCCAAGCTGAAGTAAACAGCCAGAAGCTAATTTTCTTAAACTCTTCTTAGAAATATCTGGGTGGTCCTGAAGGCAGATTGAAAATGAGGGGTGTTCTGCATGGAGATGGGGGAACAGAAACCTGTGTTCAC
>VZUA01023047.1:27101-37780 GCA_013401035.1 Horornis vulcanius | reverse complement strand
ATGGGGCATAAAAAACCTCTCTGAACATGTGCCAGAGCCTTTTTCTTGAATAAACCAAAACTGGGTGATGTTTACCTGCTCCAAACACTGATTCAGTCTATGGGATCAGGCCTTGATGGGCCTGGAGTAAAGCTCCTGAGGTCCATCTGTGTGGATGGATTTTAGCAGAAAATGTAATTTTAAAGGAAAGAATAGAGGTGCTGACAGAGGTATGTGGCCCTGTCTGGAAGACAGGTGTTTCTGTCACTCTGCTGAGCTTAAAGACATTTTCTTTTTTGCCATAATTATGATTTATCTTCCAGCAAAGGCACCAAGTGCTTGCTGCCACCAATTCCTTTTGTCCTCCAATCCCACTGCTCTTTGCTTGACAATTTTGAGTCCATCCTCACGATTTGGAGAGGATCATTGTGTCCCTCTCTTTGAAACTATGTGATACCAACCTCCATGTCCCTCTTAGAAGTGTGATTGAGGCATCTGCCACCAACTTGCTGGGGGAAGCTGTCCTCGAGCATCAGCCTCCCGTGGATCCCTCAGCAGCTGGGGAGGCCCAGATAATGCTGAAAAGCAGTGATGGAAGGTATCTTTTACCTTCTTTCATCTATCAGACCCATGGGCTGCTTGCCAGGATGCCTGTGGGTCTAGCCATGACCAGGGTGGGTGCTCAGAGAAGGCCAGAGCCTGTGTCTTTAAAGATTAATAGCATTATTTGCTCATTAAGGAGATCGTTTTGAAGTCAGTGCTAGCCAGAACGTTCGAGTGCAAGCATCTGTTTGCTACTGGGAGAGGATATTTATTGTCTGATACTTCAATGGATGTAAATAAACAGCCAGCTCTAGATAATGTTCAGACAAACAAACAAACAGCTGCCAGAATGAGTCCCTTGGTAGTTGACCTTCGGGAAGCATCATGCTGATGTTTTAATAGCAGCCGGCTCTGCAGAGCCAAGCCCAGTGAGTGAAGCCTTCCAGGAAGGAGAAGGATTAATGTGCAGCCTGAGAGTGCTGGGCCTGGGCAGCTCCCACATGTCTTGGGTTAGAGGACAAGGCAGCTGAGCCTTGGGGGTCTCAGGGGTGTGCATGTCCAGGACAGACAGCACATTCAGGAAGTGGGAGCAGGTAGATGATCCTGTTGTGGAGGCGATGGGTGTGTGTGTGGACTGCAGGTTGTGTGGACTGAGTGTTTTGAGACTCACACGGAGTCTCAAAAGCCCCCTCTGTCACTTGTTCCCCTCCCTCTTGTCTTGCAGAGGAGCTCAGGGTTCACAGGCAGCTCCCAGAGGCGATCCCAACTGGGCTGTTAGTCAGGTTCTCATCCCACAGCCCCCAAAAAACGTCTTGAATATAGGAATGCCCATCATTCAGTCAGAAGAAAACTCTATCCATGCCAGCATCAGAGCTCCAGGTGGAGCTTGTGGCTGATACCAGCAGAGAAGAGCAGGAACAGAGGGAATGGGTGGTGCATTCTTCAAATTCCCTGCAGCTGGAAACTTGGGGAACTTTCCAAGCAGAGATTGTTTCTGTGTCCCTGACTTTAGTGATGATCACCTGCAGGCTTTGATGAGAATCTTCCCATTTTTCCTTCACAGACTCTTTTTTTTCACCAACCTAAGTGTCCTGGTGCTTGCAAGCCTTGGAGCCAGGAATAATTCTCTAAGAGAAAGTGCAGTTGTGTTGTCTGATGCCCAGGACTGTAAAGAATCTGCAGGGAAGGTGGAGATCCTCAGGGCTCTGTGCTTGGGGTCCAACATAAGAAAGACAGGGTTTAAGGCAGGTAAAGGGATGGCTGGAATTAAGGGCAAGACTTCTGTCTGTATTCTCCAATAATCACCTCATGGGCTGTGCAGCGTGGGTTGATGTCTGCCAGATTTTCTGGCCTTTTTCTGATTTTTCCTTTTTGTTTACTACTAGATTTAACTAGAGAGAGGGGTTTTTTGCACTTCTGGGGTGAGGGTGTGTGAACACACGTGTGTGTGTTTGCACATGTACAGTGCAAGGAGCCCTGTCCCTCCTTCCCTCCCTCCCCCTCTGCAAAATAATGACTTTTCAGGCTATTAGGCCAGCAATAGCTGTTAAATCACTTCTGAGTAGCTCTGTATTCCTGATGTGAAGCCTCTGCAATCTTTTACCTGCACCAAATGCACAGGGGAGATCCCTGGGGGCTGTGCCTCCTGTCTCCATGGTTTGTTAACTCCAGCTGGCTGTTCCTCCAGCCTGCCTCTTCCATCTCCGAGCTCTTTCCCCTCTAATGGGGCCTGGCAAAGGCTGAGGACAGTGACTGAGCCCTGGGGTGATAATTGGCTGCTTACATATCTGGGGGCCTGCAGATCTGACCCTGGTGGTGCTGGAAAATCAAGGTCAAAGCAGCCAAGATGTGAGGTTTGTTTAGCACAGGGATCAGCAGAGACGGGAACGAGAAGCCACGAGGGGCTGGGGGGAGGCAGAGTGGAGGCAGCAGACAAAGCTCCCTGACTGCTCCCTGAGAGGGAGAACTTGGAGCTGGAAAGGCTCAGTGGGGAAGAGAAAAGGCTCCTGCTGTGGGGGTATTTGATGTGATCGAGGCAGAGCCCCAACAGGGAGCCTCCTGTGCTCCTCAGCCTGCAGCCTTCCTGCCTCCTTCCCTTCCCCTCACTGTCCTAAGGGGAATGACTCAGCCCAAGCCTGTTGGCATCTTTGCCCTTGACCTCATGGTGATTTACACCAGTGTCCACTTCAGAGATGGAAGATTCAGAGAAGCTGAATTTGTGAGGAACCACAGACATGAGCGAGCCCCTTGCTCCCAGGCAGCCAGAGCTGCTGGCAATCAGGGATGCTCAGTGCTGGGCTTCAAATCCCGAATTCTTTGTGTGTCAGGGATGCTCAGTGCTGGGCTTTGGGCCCTGAATTCTTTGTGTGTCAGGGATGCTCAATGCTGGGCTTTGGGCCCTGAATTCTTTGTGTGTNCTCAGTGCTGAGCTTTGGGCCTTGAATTCTTTGTGTGTCAGGGATGTTCAGTGCTGAGCTTCAGATCCCAAATTCTTTGTGTTTTAGAGATGTTCAGTGCTGGGCTTTGGACCCTGAATTCTTTGTGTGTCAGGGATGCTCAGTGCTGGGCTTTGGGCCCTGAATTCTTTGTGTGTCAGGGATGCTCAGTGCTGGCTTCAGTCCCTGACCCCTTGGTGCATCAGGGATGTTCAGTGCTGGGCTGCAGGCCCTGACCTCTCTGTGTGCTGATGTTGGACGTGTGTTGCTGCCATCAGCATCTCCATCAAGGTGACAAATTAACTGCAAATGCTCTCGTGTCATTGCACCAGCCCAGCAGCCTAGGCCTGCATGTGCTCCCACTTCCGTGGAGTTTGATGGATAACACAGGATCTGAGCATCCCTGAGCACCCTTTGCTGGCACAGAGAGCCCCTCTAACTCCTTTCTTCTTCATTTTCCTTATCTTTCCTGGGGAAATCACATTCCTTTGTTGTCCCACAGCAGGTGAGTACATCAAGGAAGGACAATGATAACAATCTGTATTTCATTGCTGTCCTTTACTCATACAGACTCCCCAGACCCTTTATCATTCCCTCTCTTCCCTTCTCTTTGACTTCCCAACACAGAAGATGATTCAGGCTCAGTTTCTTGGCTGAGAGGTTGATACAGAAGGAACAAGCTGAAGAACTGTGCCAGGGAACAGTGGGAACAGGTCTTGACACCATAAGTTCTCCACAGCTTGTTACTTCCTTTGGATGAGAAGGGTGCTTTTTGCTCAGCTCTCCAACTGCAGACTGGGAATCTTTGGTCAGGAAGGAATGGAGATTATAACGTGGGGCATGATGAAAGTCTCCTAAAACTTTGTTTCTTTTGGGGGAAGGTGCTGTGGTGTTTGTGTTGCTGCAGGATAGAACATTTTCAGAAAGTGGAAGGCAGCACATGGGAAACAGAGGGAGATAAGGAATGTGGGTGCACCTCTGGAACATGACTGTGGGGTTTGCTGCTGTACAGAGCCTCACAAGATTCAGGAGAACTTCTGAAAACAGCTATTTTGTCATGACTTGTTCCATGCTGAAAGGGATTACAAACTTTCTCCAGCTGCTTTTGAGCCCAAACTCTAGAAATTGTTTTTAAGCAAGTAAAGAAAAATCTGTTGTTTTCTGCATTTTCTTCTGTATCTCTGGATCGTTGTCAGGGATAGACTGTGCACTGTGTGTCTTGTTCCTCCTCATAATCCCAGTTATTGATGTCCCTAAGTGACACGCTGTTATGAGTTGTGTCTGGAATCATAAGGTGCCACATTGGTGCAGGACTGATTTCAATACCTGATATATGCAATCAGCAAGAGAAATAGTCTGTGTTGCACTGAACACTCTGCAATAATAAATTGCCCCATAGAACATTAGCAATAAGAGCAATAATATTATCTGTGTAGCATTCGAGTGAGTCAGTCCTGCAGATTTGTGTGGTTTTTTATCTTCTGCTCATCACCACCACAGATCCTTCCCTTGTTGCCATCATTTTGAGCGTGGTGGATTTGTCCAGGCGGTGACAGGAGCACAGTGACAGTGGCAGATAAAAGCCAGCAGGCTCTGGACTGTTCTTACAGTGCTCTTGTGCTGATGGGAGCAGCAGAAGTGATGAAATCTGCTTCATCCTTTTGGTGAGGAGGCTGGGAAAAGTTCACTTTTTGTTGACTGTGGTTGTTGTCCAGCGATTACTTTGTAAATGCATTATAAATAGATATATATTACTGTGAGGGTGATGAGAGAGAAGGTTTCCCAGAGAAGCTGTGGCTGCCCCTGGATCCCTGGAAGTGTCCAAGGCCAGGCTGGATGGAGCTTGGAGCACCTGGGGGTAGTGGAAGTTGTCCCTGCCCATATCAGGGGGTTTGGAATGAGATGGTCTTCAAGGTTCCTTTCAACACAAATCCTTCTGTGGTTCTGTGGCTGTTTGTTTCTAGTGGAAGGAGGAGAATCCTCAGTTCTCCCTCTGCTTTTTCAACACAAATCTTTCTGTGGTTCTGTGGCTGTTTGTTTCAGGTGGAAGGAGGGAATATCCTCAGTTCTCCCTCTGCTTTTTCAACACATATCATTCTGTGGTTCTGTAGCTGTTTATTTCTGGTGGAAGGAGGAAAATCCTCATGTTGTCCTTCTGCTTTTGTTGTTGCTGCCCAGATCCGTGTGGACGGCACCACCAAGAACACTCTGGAGTACGAGATCGTGCAGGTGGTGGACACTGGCCCCATCCTCCGGGACATGGCCTTCTCCATGGATCATGAACACCTCTACATCATGTCTGAGAAGCAGGTAAGGGACCCCAGCAGCCCGTGGTGCTTTAAAAACCTTTCACTCCATCATGCTGTGGACATCAGGGCTTCTCAGGAATTCTGGCAGTGACCACAGCTCCTACAAGGATGTGCTCTGTTGTCAGCCTCAGGATTTTTATGCTCATAAACCCGTGGAATTTCTGTAATTTTGCAATACTGAGGGGCCAAGGGCACTGAACTCAGGGGGCAGGAATCACCCTCAGAGTTGCTTTGTCCTGCTGGCTGCACGACAAGGAGTTGCTGCTGCTTTGTTCTCCACCTCTACCCAAAGTGTGGCTGCGTCTGCCACAGACACAGGAAGGTGTAGCACTGAGTGTTTTGGCTCTAACTGGAGTTTTGGGAGAGGCTGGAGCCTCTTTGGGACACAGTGGGCAGGAGTGCAGGACTCTGTTTAGTGCAGGCTGGGTTTAGTGTGGTGTTCCTGTTGTGTTATCAGCATTATGATTGAAAATGCTGGCAGGCAGATTCCAGGGATGCACCAGTCTGGGTGTTCAGCATGGAATCCTGGCTGATTTCAGTGGAATTCTTGGCCTTGGGAAGTTTGCTGCTTGGGGCAGGGGTAGGAGGTGGAACTACTTTTACATGAAAAATGCTCTGTTTATACTTAGTCCCGTGGGTGTGCAGGATTACTTGAGCTATCACACCTGGCTGACTCACAGATGCTCATGAGGAGCTTTAAATCCACAAAAAGAATGGGAGCAATGAGGGATTGTGGGTGGGTGATGGCACCTGCCCTGTGGTGCCACCTCAGTGGAGACCACCAAATCTGAGTGGGACATGTTCACCCATACATGTTCAATGATTTATTAAACAAGTGTTACTGGTTATATTTTTTAATTTAGTAATGTCATTTCTTCTGCCTGCACCACTTAAAATTAAGTGTTTTGTGATGTCTCCAAACATTTCTCTCTACTGTGGATATTTATACCTAAAATTTGGTGTGGGGAGGGGAGCAACTCTGTAAATTCCTCCTGATTTAAGAGGCTGAGGGACACCATAAGTCAGGAGAAAGGACAGGATGACAGAGCAGGGATTCCTTCTCATCTGCTCCAAGCTGGGCAAGGTTGGGATTTCACTTCCAGGCCTGATGTGAAAACAGTTCCAATCCTTTTGGGATGGGGTGAGAAGCTGGAGAGAGGTGATGCCCAAGCTCCTGCAAGATTTTAAACATGACACCATTCCTTTTCCTCATCTTTTTACTGTCTGGGTCTTTTCTTTTTCCTTCTGCACAGAATGGGGCTCCCTGAGGGCCAAAGCAGAACAAAGAATGCACCAATAACCAACCCACTGTTCTCAGGTTTGCTCAGGGTCCTTTTTGTGCAGACCCATTGTGAGGTCACCCCAGACACCACTGCTGCCTTGGCACAGCCCTGCAGATTTACAGAGACTCCCAGGAGCTGTCTCAAGCCTCTGGGGGAAAGGGCAGTGGGACAGCAACATCCATTCCCTCACATCCTTAAACCATGATATCTGCAACAGGAGGGACAATGAGTTTTTCCTCCAGAGACTTCCAAAAAAGTTGCTCTTGCTGCCTGCACTTCCCTGGCCTTTACAGCACAAGCAGGTTCATTTTGGGCTTGGCTGTTCCAAAGCACAAGTTGAAGGTGGTTTTTAGGACCCTGTAGAGAGCTCAGGAGCTCTGAGCCCCCTGTGATTTATCAATCATCTCCTCCCACCCATCTCTGACACCCATGGGTGTCTCTGTGAGAGAGGCTGGTGAAAAAGGCAGGGACTGTTGTTATTTAAGATCTGATGTGAGCCTGTGAAACACTCAGCACTGCATCAGCCTTTGCCCAAACCTGATTTTATCTGAGGCGGGCGATGTGAGTGACAGTGCTGTCACTACCTGTGTGCTCATGGTAGAGCACACTTTAATGCTTGGATAAATTAATATTTGTGGAGCCTCAGTGAGTGGGTGCTGGGGTTTGCCTTTGCTGGAGGCAGGATTATGAACAGGGTGCCCTTGGGGAGCAAATATCCCACCCACTCTACAAGCCATGTACGGATCTTTTATAAAAGGGTGAAGATCTGACTTATCAGAGGCTTTCAGTGCCCAGAGTGATATTGGGAGATCTGTGGAGATGAGGGACAGGGGGTTATGGCTTAACCTGACCTTTTTAAAGATAGACAGGCACCAGGGCTTGTGCCATCTCTGGGGAATGAGGAGGTTTCTCCTTCCTCTGCCTGCTGGGCTCAGCCCTGTCTGTGCCCCAGAGATAAGAGTGATTCTGTTGTTATCTGTGTAGTTATTAAAAGCTGTTTTTATAGAATCCCAAAATCATTAAGGTTGGAAAAGGCCTCTAGGATCATCAAGTCCAGCCTTTGACCAAGTACTCCTGTGCTCACTAAACCATATCATGAAGTGCCACTTCTACTTTTGTTTTGAACACTCCTGGGGGTGGTGACCCCACCACTGCCCTGGGAAGCCTCCTCCAATGCTTGACCAGTCTTTTACTGATGAAATTTTTCCTAATATCCAACCTGAGCCTCCCCTGGTGCAGCTTGAGCCATTGGCCCTTGTCCTGTTGGTGGTTACATGGGAGAAGACACAGACCCCCACCTCACAAAAGCCTCTTTTCAGGGAGCTGTGAAGGGCAGTGAGGTCCCCACTGATCCTCCTTTTCTCCAGGCTGAACAGCTCCAGCTCTCTCAGCCACTCCTCACAGGATTTGTGCTCCAAACCTTGTGGTTTTTCCAGACTTGGCTCTAGCTCTCACCAGCCCCCCACAAGAATGGAAGCCCCAGTGATAAAGCCAATTTCTCCAGCTTGTCCCAGTCTTACCACAGCTCTGGACATCCCAGCAAGGCACCCTTTAACTTGGGGCACCTTAAAAGAGCTGTCACTGTAAAACTGGATACAAGGAGCATCTTTCTCATGCTGCCAAAATAATCCCCTGGCCTTTTTGAGGTCAAACTTCTGCATGGGAGCATTTTCCCTGGTGAACTGGGGGTCCTTGGTTTGCACATGGGGGTTTTCCTCTGGAGCTGAACTCCCTGGGCTCCAGGGGAGATGGAACCCAGCTCATCCTTGTGCTCTGTGGCTGACACAAGTCCCTTGCAGCTCCTCTGGACACGAGAGGTGACAAGCAGCACTTGCCCACTCAATCAGACATGCAATGCTCCGAGGAGCAGAATGCAACAGCTTTTCACCATTATCTAGAAATACATATTTTATATGGACAGTGATTGAAAGGGGAGAGGAGATTTATCACTGAAACCCAGAGACAGGGCATACAAAGGTCCCATCATTTCCCAGAGCTGTGGACATCTCTGTGTTTTAGGTGTGAACGTGTTTCAAGGCCCTGTTGACAGGGCAGGGAAGGGTTGGTGCACACATGGGACCTGTCAGGATCCATCAGGAGATCATCCCTTCAACTCCAGCCTTCACAAACACTCTGAGCGAGCTACAGGAACTATCCCAGCTTGCTCCCAGCCCCATCCAGCCTGACCTTGGATTTCCAGGGTTGGGGCAGCCACTTGGCAGCCTGTGCCAGTGCTCATCACCCTCACAGCCGAGAATTTCCTCCTAATATCCCATTTAAACCTACTCACTTTGTCTGAAGCCGTTCTCCCCCTGTCCTGTCACTACATGCCCTGTAAACAGCTCCTCCCCACAGTTCTCATGTCAGTGCATTGGAGGCTGGGGCTGTTTCTTTCTCCCTTTTCTGTTCCTGGTGTGCAGAGGAACCCTGTGCCTCACATGCTGAGCTCAGGGGATGAGGAGCAGATGGGAAGTGCAGGAGGGTCTCTGCTGCAGCTTCTCTGCCTCTTCCCTGCTCCTCATCACACATGCCTCTGCTTCCTTGGGTCCCCCTCCCTCACCTCATCATCTCTGAATTTCTTTCTCTTCCCAGCTGAGAAACTCCCTGGAAGAGTTTGCAGGGATGGAGATAATTCTTCCACCCCTTTCTCACTCTCCCTGCCTCTCTCTCTGATCCTTTGCAGCCCTTTCCTCTCATTTCCAGGCTTCTCCTTGCTTTTCCACCACTCCTGCATTCCTGCCATCCCTGTTTCTTTGCTCTCTGCTCTCCCAGCTGTCTCCACACCTCTGACTGACCCTGTCTCTTTGTCTCCTTGCTGCTCAAGGGTTGACACACACACAGAGCCCACCTCTGCATGCCAGGGGATGCAGGATGCTCATTCCCCTGTCCCACCTTTGGAAGGTCACCTCCACCCTCCCCAAAATAACTCTGTTTCAGCATGTTGGACACCTGGGTCTCTCCCAGCGTTTTGCAATGCTGATGCAACACATGGAAGCAACTCCAAGGCAGGAATTTCAGCCCTTCCTTTTGATACAGAGGGATCAAAGGGAAGAGCTGGAGGAAAAAACCTTAAAGGCTCAAAATCCAGAAGATAAAGGGCAAGAGGTGTCAGCTTCACGTTATTTAAATCTCAAGGTTTTGAGCTTCCTCTTACTTTTGGTTCACTGAAGGTTAGGGAAGACTGTTCTTCAACCAGGTTTTGAGCAACCTTATGTTACTTATGAGCAGCTTTACCCATCCCTGGAAGTGTCCAAGGCTGGGCTGGACAGGGCTTGGAGCAACCTGGGGGTAGTGGAAGATGTCCCTGCCCTTTGGAATGGGATGCTCTTTATTGTCCCCCACAAAAGCATCCTGTGATTCTGTGTTTGCCTCAGGGAAGGAGATTTGCTGTCCCTCTCTGTGCAGGCAGGTTTGTTCAGTGGGTCAGCTTCACGCTCCAGTAGAAAGTTGTGCTTTTCCCCTGTAAATTAGCAGAAAGTCACCCACAATCTGTGAATAAATCACATCTGTGCAGTGCTATCATTCCCTAAAACCATTACAGTGTGTCAGAGGTGAGACTGGTAGGGTCATGCGTAGCAGAAGCAGATGGGTATTTTGGAGGCTCTTTTAAACTTCGCCAGCGAAATATCAAATAAATATGTACTTCAACTAAAGCGTGGCAGAAAGCACATTTGGTAAAAATTAAGTAACTGTACTGCAAATCATGTTGACAGGGTCTTTTTGGCCTTTTTGTGTCTGTTTCTCATTAAAATGAGGAAGGCTTATACCTATTTGTCTCCTGAGATTTATTCCTCTCCCCTCTGCCGCTGAGTCACTATCAGCAGCAGAATTATTGTTTGCAAATTAGCTGCCAAAGAGGAGGGGGGGTCTGGCCAGTTTACTTCTGGTCTCATGACCACTGATTAAAAATCTTGTCTGCTGCTTATGTTATCGTATCAATTAGTTAAAGCAATCATTAATAACTTCGCTTAATTATGGCTTAATTTCTTCAAATGTGGTCTTTGCACAAGATATCAAGCGGCATTAACTCCCGGGTTTGGAGTGGCTGTTTCCAGGGGATTGTCAGTTTGACAGAAACACTGGCTCAAGATCACAAGTTTTAAAAATATCTCAAGAGGGTTTTTTTTTTT
>VZUA01023047.1:850-18811 GCA_013401035.1 Horornis vulcanius | reverse complement strand
TTTTTTTTTTTTTTTTTTTTTTGCCAAAAGTCACCCTGAATTTTGTAGTCCATTTGTGGGGGGAAAAAAGTCTTTTTTTCTGGCTCTGTGATTTGATCTTAGCCTGGGGTGTTCCTTCTTCTCTTGTTGACCATGAAAATAATCATGTGGAACAGGGAAGTGATGAAGTTACTTATTTATTATTAAATACACATATAACATATATATTTACAAGTGCATGTGGTGACAGGACAAGGGGAAATGGCTTAAAACTGACAGAGGGCAGGATTGGATTGGATTGGATTGGATTGGATTGGATTGGATTGGATTGGATTGGATTGGATTGGATTAGAAATTAAGAGGAAATTCTTGGCTGTGAGGGTGGTGAGGCCCTGGCACAGGGTGCCCAGAGAAGCTGAGGCTGCCCCTGGATCCCTGGAATGTCCAAGGCCAGACTGGATGGGGTTTGGAGCACCCTGGGATGGTGGAAGCTGTCCCTGCCTGTGGCAGGAGGTGAAATGAGATGAACTTTAGGATTCCTTCCAACCCAAACCATTCTGTGATGAGTAAACAGACAATATTTATATATTATTGGCAAATTCTTCCAAGATTTCATGAAAGGCTACAGCGTTTTCCTAACAAACTGGATTTTGTATGGATTTGGATCAGGCTGGGGGTGAATAAAGCTCTTTTCCCCACCACACAAGAGGTTTGTGGTGAGATGATGAGGATGATGATGGATGAGCCCATCAAAAACAGAACAGAGTAGCTGAACCCACTGCACACGTGGAGATCTGCTCTAATGTGTCACTACAGGACATGAACGACACCACACTGCCAAGTCATCAGGGCTAAAGGAGAGCGTTCATTTCTTGACCTCCATTTATAAAGGTTTTGGACAATGACCAGGGATTGGAGGATGAAGGTTGCCACCTCTCCAACCACACTGGTCAAGCTAGAAGTTTATCAAATTTCTCCTCCTCAAGAGAGGAATGTCAACAAGTGGAGACGGTTACAATAATAAATTATGTGAAAATCCGTGAGAAACTCCACTACAAACACGTAAATATCAGAAGGCTGAAAAGAACAGGGTGACACTAATGTTCATGCCAGGCCAGAGGGCAAGAGGACAGTCCTGTCACGGAGGCATAACCTGGCACTTTTTACACATTTCCACATCCAGCCCCAGCGGGATCACCTTATCAGCCAGGGAAGCGTGGCTGGGCTGGAAGGCAGCCTGTGCCTGGCAGGGCCCAGCACCATTCCTCTAATGCACCTGCAAATGGGAGGCTGCCGAGGGCCTCTGGGGATAATGGAGTGGCTGGGCTAATAAAATTAGCCTGGCATTCACAGCCTGAGTGGGGAGGAGGGGAACTGTCCCTTTCACTCTTCCCAATCATCCCCTGACATCTCATTCCAGCCCAGCAAGGGAAGCAGGCGAGGGGGGAGCCTTCCAGCAGAGTGAAAATGTGCTGCTGCACTGCTGCACTGCTGGGGATCTCTGGAAAAACCAAATGGCTGGGCTGAGGTGGCCCCAGCTCGGTGACAAAGCCAGCACAGGCTCGGGGAGCCCTGAGCCACCGTCACGCTCGGGCAGCCACCCTTCCCTCTGAAGGGGCAAGGTTGGGAACACATTTGTCACTCGAGCTCCAGACAGCAAACGAGGCTGATTTAATTAACCCAGGGAGCCCTGCTGGCCTTGTCTGCCAGAGCTCAGGACAGCAGGACGTGGATGAGTGGAGGCAGGGAGAGGAGGGAGAGGGCAAAGACGTCGGGAGCCATCTCAAAGCACTTTGCTTCCCACCACCGAAAGCCCTTTGCAATTAGTCTTGATGTGATTTACATTTACTTGAAGGCATCTGCATAATGGGGTACAATGCACAGGAAATGCAGTCATGAGCTTCTGGAAGCTTTTGGGGACTGACAGTTCCCACAGAGCACGAAATCTCCCTTTTCCCTGCAGCTGGAAGGGATTCTGGCCTTTACAGATCATGTTCTTGTGGGCTAAAATGCCAAAAATTTACCTTTCAGTGTGTCTAAACTATCAGTTCTATTCATGAAGTGTCCAGACTTTCCTTTTCCACTTTTCTGATGGATTTATTGGGACCTTGGACTTCTTACTTAAGCACCAAGCAGGAGGATTTTCATCTCTAGCAGAGTCAAAACCAGGTGAATGTTGCTTTGCTGCCAGTCAGGGGCAGGGCTGGGTCTTGGGGAAGCTGGAGCACCTCTGCCCAGACCTGGCAGGCTTTGGTGGGCAGGTTTGCTGTGAGAGACACCACTCCTGCTTGTAGAAAGTCACCTTGGCCAAGGAGCTCTGAAATTTTAATGCTCCCCACCAAATATTGACTCTCTGAGGGCGTCTGAGTAAGCCTTTAGTGGAGAAGTCGATATTTGTCTGATGTTTCAATGGATAATGTTGCTTTTCTCTGAATTTCCCCTGGACTCTGCTGGCCTCTCCCAAACTTGCTGCACAGTGGCAGAAGCAGGATAAAAACATGGGAGGAGGAGGAGGGAGTGCTCCTTTTGGAGGGTTGTTTTGTGCTGTCACTTCTCCCTGCCCTAATGAGGCTCTTTGTTGGGTGCCTCTCTCTAAACTCAGCATCTGAGCCTGGCGTAATCACTTCCAGCACACAGCACTCCTTCCCCATTTGGCTCTCTGAGGAATTTGGACAGCCAAAATTTACCATGGACACAGCAGAAACGCTGCAGCAAGTGCAAACACATCAGCAATATTCCGTGACAAACATCCCTCTTCCCACTGGAGATCAGTGCAGGATAATCCTGTCACTCCATCCTTGAGTGGACTCCAGTGGGTCTCAGCTGCCCTGCTGGGAAAAGAAGCTCCAGGTGAGATTTTAGGCAGGGTTGTAGCCATATATTGGTAACAGAAGACAAATGTGTCTCTGTTTCCCTGCTTTACTGTAGCTCCTCCGTTGAATTCTGCAGCAAAGGCTCCATTCTGCCCTTGGACATGGTCATTCTGCCCTTGGACATGGTCATTCTCCCTCCTTGGGCAATTTAACATCTGGTCCCCTACAAGTCTGAGCTGCAAAAGGATCCCAGTGGGGTAGAAGTAAATATATTGCCTTGCAGGTAGCAAAAACACTGCTGCAGGTTAGATTTCTGCCAATTTACCATCCATCAGGGACTCAGTCTAAGTTGGCTGTGTCTCCTAAAAAAGAATAATCCTGTAAACAGTGTAGCTCTAATATACTGAACAATTAAAGAACTTGTTCCTGATTGAAGTTGAAATTCATTATATTTCCATTTGCAAGGCGAGGCAGATTTCAAAATAAATGAAAAAAGGAGCTAATTTATATTTCTGTCTGTGCTTGTAGCAGCTAGTAAATAATTCCAGGTGCACAAAGGGAGTTGGGAGACTTTAATTTCAATGGCAGCTTGAGTGTCTGGTAACTGTGGGAGTCTGGACCTAAAATAAATGCAGAGGAACAGTTTTCAGGAGCAAGGGGCACGGGATTTGTGGGTGCATCTTCTTTGCTGTTTTAAATTCAGTCACAGAATCCAAGAATGTTTTCTGTTGGAGGGGACTTAGAGATTTTCCAGCTCCACCCCCTGTCATGGGCAGGGATGCACTCCACTGTCCCAGGGTGCTCCAAGCCCTGTCCAACCAGCCTTGGACACTTCCAGGGATGGCACAGCCCCAGTTTGATTCTCCAATGCAGATTTTATCCTGCCCAGCTGCTGCTTGATGCCTTCAGAGATCTGTGGCATATCTGAAAGGCATCCCAGTCTGGGATTGACATTTTTGGGGTGGTCACCTCAGCAGGGCCGCCTGGGCTGGCAGGAGGTCTGATCAATATTTCTCTGGCCAAGAAAGGGAGTGAGTGATGCTCCTATGAGCTGTGTCATATTTAAAAAGTGTCTCCACTTAACTGGAGGTCACAGTGTACACTCTCCTTGAGTGGTGGCATCATTTCATAAAAAAGCTTTTTCATTAATTAAAGTCCCTTAACCTTGCATCGTGCTCAGGGTTTGGTATAGAAGCTTATTTTTTCTGATCAATATATATTACCATATTTCCTAGAAAGAAGCTTTCACCCCCTCAGTTAGCTGAGGAAAAAATAATTGTGTGCATTTGAAAGCATTTTGTGCCTCTAGTATCCATTAAGTAGATCAGAGCTGCAGTTTTCTTGTTCTTATGGGCTTTTGTCCATATCAGTTACCCAGAGGAGCAGAAAGCATTGTGTGCCCTCATTCAAATGACATTTCAATGAATGCCAGGGGAAAATTATTATTCTGTTATGCCATTTTTTTTATTTTTTTTTTTTTAATTTAAGCTTGAGAGAGAGGGGATGAACTCATGAAAATACCCCAGCCCACAAATCAGGAGTTCTGGGGTTGTGATTTCTGTATGATCTCCATGTGATCACCCACAAGTCACTAAAGGCCACAAACAGCTCCTTACAGCAGGGTTTGGCATTAATTCTTATGCAACACCCAGGACCACAGATTTTGATGAGGTTTCCAGTCAGGAACATGCTTATTAATTTATCCTCAGAATTAATGGAATTGGGCAGGAGAGGAGAACAGTTTCATCTCCCAAGCCTTCCCTGGCTTCCAACTTCCAGCACTTTGGGAAGCCTTTGGGCAACTTGGCACTCCCAATCCAGGGGCAGAGCCCTGCAGGTGGATTCACCCCCCAGCAAAACATCCTCCTTCCCTCCTGCTGGGCTGGAATTAATATTCTTATTTCAATCCCTTTGTACGGGAAAAGCTAAAAATTAATTGCCTGTGCACACGAGAGGTGAACAAGCAGATGCCCAGGAAAGCACAACAGAATTATTGAGTGATTCTGCTTTAATTAAGTGCATCAGAGAGCTGGGAATGGTGGGGCCCCATGCTTGGTGCCAGTAACATCATTGAGAGGAGGATGTGAAGGGATGGCTGCTGCCAAGGGATGATGGAAGGTACTCAAGGAATATAGAAAGCTATTTTAATTCTGGCTTCCTTTGAGAAAGCTGGAGCTACAGCCAATAACCATAAAACTACTGGGGCAAAGCTGCAAACGCACCAAGGGCATCCCTCAAGCACTTATCTCTGTGAGCCCTGGAGAAGGGACACCTTTTATCAGTGAGAGGGGAGCACAGCAGAGCTGCAGCTGTGAATTCCCTGCCAAAAAGGGCTGCAGGCAGCATTTTCAATGCCTGAAGCTGGCACCATCCAAACCATCCAAGAGGGAGGAATCTGGGGGCATTGTCCCTTCTGAGCAGGTGGAGCAGATAAAGCATCCAGAGCAAGCATCCAGACACCTGATGGCAGTGGGAGAGGGAAATTGGCCCTTTCGGGGTGAAATACACTTTATTTCCTGCAGGTTCAACTTTAGGATAACATGAGGTACCCTCAGCAGTAGCTGCTTCACAGCAGTGCTTGCACAGAGAGCCAAAGCAGCTCATTTTAGGGAGTTATTTGCAATATCTGTCAAAAGTGATTTTTATTTCAAGTCTCCTCTATGCCATAGCTAAGGGATCTTGGCCTGTCTCCAATGTCATGTTTTTTCTCCTCAGGATTCCCTGTGATCCTTACAGAGATGTTGGAGACTCTGGCTCTGCCACCAAGGAGCAGCTCAGGTTTTTGTCAAAGGCCCAGAGCAGAGACCAGGGCTGTTGACAATTATTCCAATCATTCTGCCACAGTGTCAGCACTTGGCTTTGTCTCTGCTGGGCAATGAATACTTTTTCCTCCCAGGGAATTAATTCTCATCCCTTTGGGAGGGTGCAGCACTTCCCCTTTCTCTTCTCTCTGTCCCCAGCTTGCCCAGGTTGTTGCTCTGTGCATCTGAAGTGTCCTGAACAGTGACGATTTTGGGGTCTGCTACCCAAAGAATGGTCAGAAATGGATTCTGAGGAGTGACAGAATCATTTCTTCATCTTTGAATCTGAGTGCTTGGACTGAACATTCTGACAAACTGCAGCTGTGCTTTACTTAAGAGCTATGGAGATTTTCTTGTCACCTCTTTTCCCACTCCAGGGACACAGATCCCACCCTAGGAGATGACCCACCTGGAATCAGCAGCATGGCTCAGACATCAAGGGGTGTCAGGATGACTGCAGCTAATCCTCCAGTAATTAAAGTCTTTTAGCTCTCAGTTCCAAGCCTTTAAAAACCCAAACCCACATCACTGCTGTAGGAAATGTGTCCGGGGATCCCAGAGGCGAAAGTGCTGACAAAGAACTCCAGAGAAATTAGGAAAATCAGTGATCCATGGCAAAGCCCTTCAAGGACATTTCTCAGAGTGCATCAAGCACAGAGGGAAACAGAGAATTTGTGGGAATGGCTCCCTGGGGGAACTGAGGTGTGGAAGCTCCTTGGCTTGGTTCTTATAGACAAATTGCAGTAGGGATCAGGAAATTCCTCCTGAAGTTTTGTTCATCTCCTGGGTTATTTTCATTCTCCTCTAACCTTCTGGGCCCTGCACTTGTTCAGCTGCTGGTCCTTAGATGTTGGAGGATATTCTGTTAAACACTGTAGTTGTGCTTCAATGTATAAAGTTGTTCTTCAAATCACAGAATCATTAGGGTTGGAAAAACCCTCCAAGATCATCAAGCCCAGGAATTAACGCAGCACTGCCAAGCCCAGCACCAAACCATGTCCTTAAAAACCACATCCATGCATCATTTGAACACTTCCAGGCTTCTGTGTAACAGGAAGATAAACTAAACAAAAAGCCCAGATCAAGTGCTAAGCGTCTAGAAACAGCTAAAGATGGACTTAAAGTTTAAATCACACTGAAGGAAAAGAAAATGTAAATTATCTCCATTTATCATCATAACTGGGACCTCAAAGGTGCTGTCATGTTTTGGCAGAGGTGCAGTGGGAAAGCTGAGCATGGCCTGTGAATGGAGCAACAGAGCTGCAGGAGAGCAGTAAAATTGAAAAATAACTTGGAAACTGTGGAGATTTTGGCACATCCAGTGTGGTGTTGGTACCAACCAGCCTGGGACAACTGGGAGCCTTTGGGCAGGATTGTGGCCAGAGAGGAAACTGCAGTGAAAAATCAGGAGGATATTGGGGTCTTCACTGGAGTTTTGTGCAGAGTGACCTTTTAGGGCAGCCCTAATCACAACATATCCTCATCACAACAAATGTGCATTTTATCACACTCTGAGGCAGTGTCCCAGGTCTAGCACAGGGCCTGAAGGTAGAGAGGAGATCACCTGGCAAGGATCAGCTCCAGCCTAGATAAGCTGAAAGTGAACAGCCATTTCCAGTACCTAAAGCAAGCTGGACCTCCTCCTTTTCATGTGCCCACAAAGAAGCTGCAATTCTGCACTGCTCCTTTAATTTTTATGGCATTTTGCTCCTTTCTGTGGCGTGCAGGAACTTGCAGTCTGCTCGTAACAACATAAGATCACAGCGTGGTCTGCTTTATGTCTGCATATGCACAGAGACAGACAATGTTTCTCCCAGCATGAAGAATGAATAAATTCTGGAGTAATTTTTCATTGTTGCCTTTATGAGCTTCAAGAAATAATAAAATAAAAAAAAGAAACCTACAAACCCCCCAAAAACTATTAAATAATTTATTCCAATGAAATTGCAGTTTATTATGATAGACTTTACCTAGCCCAGAGTGCACATGAGATCCAGGGCATCTTGTCTCTATTCTAATTATATAAATTTTTTTGGGGGGAGTCCATGAAGTTTGTATGTTTATTTGCATTTGTGGGAGAGCATGTGCGTGTGAAGGCAAGAAACAGGCAAAAAGAAATGTAGTTTCTTTCTATCTGTACACAAATCATAGAATGGTTTGGGTTGGAAGGGATCCTAAAGTCCATCCAGTTGAATATTTGTGAAAAAAAGAGATCCAGCCCTGTGTTTTGGATGTGCAGGCTCCCTTCATAATCCAACACAAAAGATGAATTCTTGACACCTCTCTCCAGAGGTCACTGGTGGTCACTGGGACCTCTGGTGAGCTTTTTTTTTTTCATTGTGAACAGCCATTTAAAATGCACCAGATGAACTGTGTCATCTCTGTACGTGCACACGTGGGTAAACACGTGTGGGCTTTGTGCAGTGGACCTCAATAATATGATTTTATGTGGCTGTATAATTAGCAAATTGCAGTTTTCTTGTCGTGCACACCCAGGTGAGTGCCTGGGGTGGGAGTGCTGCATGCACAGAAGTGTCTGACCACAGGACACTTAACCCTTTAACATTGCCCACTGCAATGAGACACCAGGGAAAAGAAACCCAGAAGAAAAGGACAAAACCCCCCAATCTCTGGGAGCTTTTTGAGGGTCTGCCTTAGAAGCACCAAAAAAAGTGATGTTCAGGGTTATCTTCTTGTTGTAGCTGATGGGCTGAGGTTACTTATGGAGTCACAGGATGGTTTGGGTTGGAAGGGACCTTGAAGCTCCTCCAGCCCAAGCCCTGCCATGGGCAGGGACACCTCCCACAGAGCAGGGTGCTCAGGGTCTCATCCAGCCTGCATTAGCAACCAGGGTGCTGGGCCTGCCCTTCCAGAAACAGGGCTTTGCCACTGACCTCTGAGGTAAATCATTCCTCTCTTCTCCCTTTGTTATTCTGATCCGTAGGAGATCAAGGAATTTGATTTCCAGTGCCTTGAAGCTCCTTTCTCCCAGAATTTTCTGCCACTCTTGTGCATTTAGATGCGGACCAGGATGTCTTTTACTCCATGTGTGCAGCAGGGTTGGGGTGGGCTGGCCTTGGCTGGACATCAGGTGCCCACCACCCAACCAGGCCATCGCTCCCCTCCTCAGCAGGGCAGAAAATGAGATGTAAAAAAAACTTGTGAGTCAGCATAAAGGCAGTTAAATAAAGCAGAAATGAGAATTGTGCACAGAAGCAAAGGAAAAGAAAAGATTTACTCTCTCCTTTCCATCAGCAGGTGATGTCCAGACACTTCCCAGGAAGTAGGACTTGATTACGTGTGGCAGCTTGTAAGATAAATATTTTGCTAACAAATCCAGCTCCTCTTCCTCCTTTTTCTTAGCTTTTATATCTGAGCAGACACCATATGGTTCAGAATGTCCCTCTGGTCAGTTTGGGACAGCTGTCCTGGCTGTGTCCCCTCCCAGGATCTTGCCTGCTGGTGAGGGGGAAATGTTGGAGAGACAGCCTTGATATTGTGGCCAAAACACTGGAGTGTTACCAACACCTTCCCATCTGCCAGTCCCCAGCACTGTGAGGGATCTGGGGAAATTAACTCCATCCCAGCCAGGCCCAACTCGAGGGCACGACGCCCTGGGATTCTCCTCTCAGCAGGGAAACCTTGCCACATAAATAAAATAGCAGAGATAAACGACTGCTTTGCCACCGGGCTCGTTTAGTGGCTGATGCTGAAAATGAAACAACCCACAGATTCACATGGAGGAAAACAGGGAGCTGGGAAAAGCAATGCCTGAGCTCTGCCCTCCTCCATTCCAGGGTTTGCATTGGTAAAGGCAGACTAAAAGCTGGGATGTGATATCCCTGCAAGATGAGGTTTTAGGGAGATGAGGCTGCCACAGCAGAGGGGCACGGGGTCGCTGGAGCTCCCGATTGCTGCTGCCTGTTCCTCAGGCACGCTCCAGGATCACCATTCCCAAGCAAACCCGGATCTGTATTTCCCTTAATGTGCCACTGGCTGCTTCTCCTGACCTCTTCCATGCTGCCTATTACCTCAGCTCTGCTTCCCCTCCCTTCTGATCGAATTACTAAAGCACACAGTGGAGTCTCTTGGCTCAACAAAATTTAATGACAGTGACAACAGAGGAGGATAATAAAGATAAATCAGCTGCTCCCAGGAAGGAAAGATGAAGTAAGAACAGAGTGAGTTAGAAGGATACACCATGTAGTGACCCTGGCATGTGCACGTCCCTCATCATCCCTTTTCTCTCAACATCTGTGAGAGGAAAAGCAGTTTTTTCCTGCTTTTGGGGGGGATTTGATGGGGAAAGCAGAGAGCAGAAGGGACTGAGGAACTGGAGATTGCTGCCTTAGGCTTGTACTTGCCCTGGAATTTGGGGCTCATCTCCACCTCTTCATCTCCTCTCCAGGATGGAGGCTGAGAAGAGACCAGGAGTTTTTCATTGTGGAAAATTGTAACAAAGGTCAGATCTGGGGTTTTCATTTCACCCCTAGCCCAGGGTATTCATGTGATCCACACAGTTAGTAAAGGGAAATGGAGTTTGTAAAGGAGCTCCTTCGTTCTCAATGCCTATAAATCCCTGGGCACACCAAATCTTGTTAATCCAGCCTTTTCTGACAAGATTTCTCATGGAAGCCAATGGAAGCAGAGCCTGCAGTGACTGTGACTACTGCAATTTCTTCTCTGACATTCACCATGCTTCCAGTTGCAGAGCATTTCCTTTTTAATGATAATTCCTGGTGAAAAAAAAAAAACCAAAAACCCACCAAACCTCACCCTTCAATTGCAATTCCTCTCTCCCCTCCCACCAGGTTGTCAAATGTTTGCAGCATTGCTCTAAACAGCCCAGCACAAAACAGTGAGCTGTAGCTGAGGCCTCCTGCAAGCTCAATAAACTTAATGGACGTCCTCAAGAACTTTAACTGGGAAGATTTAGTTCCCGAAGAAGGAGGAAGCAAACAGCCAGAGCAGCTTTGTCTGCCTGTTGTCCCTCATTTTGCCAGAAACAGCTGTTCACGCTGGGATTAGCTCAGAGGTTTGTACTGAGCAGAGTCTGACTCACAAGAACAAAAACAGGAGATCATTACATCTCAGTGCAGGCTCCAACTGCTGCGGGCTGCACAGGGAGAGAGAAAATTAACTGGAGTGGGAGCTTGATCTGCAGAGACGCTGCACAACTTCTGCGTGTGGCAGAGGAGAGGGAGGAGGGAGCACATCCAACTCTGCAGGGCTGGGATGGAGCTCCAGCCAGGGGGATGGAGGAGATGACTGCCAGACTTCCCTCAGTGCAGCCCCTTTGGGCAGGATTCATGTGAAGCCAATGCTCCGAAGAGGAGGAACAAAATTAATTATTTTACAAAGATGCTGCTCGTGCAGAAATTCCACTTCCCTCCAGACAGTGAGTGATGGGAACAATTTCCCCATCTTTTTGAGGCAGGTGGCAGAGTCTTCACCCTCACACGAATTTCTCTGTGAAGGATAATCTCTGAGTTAGATTAGAGGCATAATTTCCACATTTTAGTGGAAGATGTCTCTGTCCATGGCAGTGGGGCTGGAAAGAGATGATCTGGAAGGTCCCTGCCAACCCAAACCATTCCATGATTCCATGGAAATGGGTGGTCTGGTTTAGGAAGTCATGCTGGACAAATCATAAGGCTTGGAAAAATGGGCAGAAACACAGGACAGAATCGAGTGAGAGCTCTCCATCCTCACCTTATTATTGCTGTAAACAAGGAACCAGCATCCCTCTACCCAACACGACAATTTAATAGCACATGGAATATCAGAGAGCAGCTACTGATTTAACAACAATTTCATTCTTCTAATAACTTGTTTTCTAACTGATGAAAGCTCTGGAGAGGGGGAGAGAAAAGCAGGAGGTTAAAAGGTTGCTTGGACATTCTTTCACATTAAATCTGTGCTTGCAGCTCAGGGGCTTCTCTCCACTACTCATCCTTGTCAGGGGAGAGCTTGTGGGTGGAAACAGCTCTGCAGACTGCTCTTGTAAGTCCTGAGGAGCCCACAGGGCTTCACCAGACAGGCTCTCAGCCCCAGTTCAATGCTGATGTGAACTCGGGGTCACCTTTCTTTGTGTTTCTGTCTTTCAGGCAGGACTGCCCCCCTCACCCTTCAGCACTGTAACATAATAAACAGTGCCCCAAAATGCTCAGCAAGCCCATTCCCCCATGGGTAAGTCATCATTGCCTGGAACAGAACAGGCTGCACTTCCATCATCTGCTGATGGCTGCTGCTAGAGTCTTTTTTTTTTTCTTAATTTATTTTTGTACTTCTCCTCAAATATCTCAGTACTATCATGGCCCAATGGCTAAACCACAGAGCACCAAAATTCATGAGAAAACCCTCCTGACAAGAAGCCCTGGAGCTGCTGGCTCAGGGTTACCTGGCACCTTGGTTGTCTGTTATTAATGCTCCTGGAGCCCTGGGTGTCCTTCCACATTAACCAAAGACCTGGAGGTTGTGTTTTACTGCTCAGCCCCACCAGTTCTGCCTTGCAGGAATGGTTATTTATGTCCCAGCACCATCTCTCTCTTCTCAAGTGGGGAGACAGATGAAAGTTCAGATTTCCCCTCTGTTAGGTCACCAAGTGTTATTTTGAGCACCTTCTGGAACAGATTCATTGTCATCTCACAGAGTGAGGACATTGGAAGTCTCTGCCATGTGCAGTATTGATCCCTTGACTTGATTAGTTGGTGTATTGAATACCCCTGCTTTTCTAATCTAATTAATGCAAGATAAATACTCCATGCAGGGGCCTGGAGTCACGTTCCAAGAGTAATCAGGGACTGGGGCTGATTAAAACCAGAAGGCTTCAAGGATAATTTATGGACTACTTGACACTGCTGGCAGGTCGGGGTATTTCGGAGGGCTCTGTGTGGTCCCTGGCTCAAAATTGCCTCCTTGCTCCACATCCAAATTTCTGCTCCACCCTCAGTAAGACAGCTTTGGGTTTGAAGGGATTTAATCTCTGGGGTGAGGCACCAGCCTGGAGGTGAGGACATCTGGTTCCACGTCTCACCAGCAGTGGGAGGACACTGTGCCAGAAAGGCAGATGAGTCACTTCAACTCTGACCTTAAGAAAATCACCACATGTCGTGGTCTGATAAAAATACTGAGCACCAGGCAGCTGAGGAGTTTGCTCTTATTTGGGAAATCTGTAAGGAAACAGAAATAAATTACTGAGGTGGAGCTCAGCAGTTCCAGTTTGTCCCTGTCTCAATGCAGATCTTGGTGTTTCAGGACAAATGAATGCTCTGGATCAAGAGGGATAACTGGAGTAGGGAAGGTGACAGTGGTAATTCAGGTCATGTGCATTAATTAATGAACTCCCTCCCACTAGGAGGGAAGTAACACCATCACTGCTGTGAGGAACAGGGAGAAGAGGGAATTTTCATGCCCAAACCAGGGCAGGGTGTGCTGCAGATGTGGTTGAGAACCTGGGGGTGAATTTAGTTCCAGCCACCTCCTGAGCTCAACCCGAACTCCTCTGGAAGGAAGGAGTGGATTGTGACAGAGGTTTCACCTTCCCTCTGCTTTGCCCTCCATCGGTGGTGGCTCTTGTGACACCTGGCCATGGTGACACCTGGTTCATCCTCCCACACCTTGATGAGCACACAGGACTCCTCCTGTGAGGAGGAGTGGAATTCCAGCGCAGTCTGTGGAGAAACTGCTCTAAAATATCTCCAGAGTGTGGCACAAGAGTCTCCTGTGGGATGTGGTGGGCAGTGAGGGTTGGGCCAAGCTCCACCTGCCCCCACTGCAATTACCCTGTGCCTGGAATGGCGTGAAGACTTTTTCCAGGGAATGGGGAGCCCGGGCATGGGGTCACTGATAGGAATGGCAGGGCCATCTATTCCAATCCCTTCCTTTTGCATATATATTTTCCCAGGCGAGAGCACAGCTCGTACAGCCAGGGGAAGGCAAGGGCAAGTTCAGCAGCCAGATGTAATTGCATTTTCCTCCACAATTGCCTCCAGGGCTGAACCACGGCCCTTCTGCGCCTGCCTCTCTCCTCACAATGCATCAGAGAGAATTGGTGTAAAATCCAGTTAAAAGGCCACTCTCGGGTCTCAGCTGCTGCAGCACAAATTGCGGACGAATTTCCCCTCTCCCGCATCCGCCTGATGGGTTTTGTCACCTGGCCCCATATGGCTGGGTTGGATTTCTTCTCTCAGCCTGGTCCTGTTGGTCTCTCATCACAGCCCCTGTAGCTGCTCTTTCTGAGCAGGGCTGCACTCCAGGCTCCCTGTTTTACAGCGGTGTCACTGCACAAAGATTTCTCTTCCTACACGTGGAAAAGGGAGCCTGAGATTAATGGGGTGTTGGAGTGGATAATCACAAATCCAGCTGCCCCAAGGTAGCTGAGAGCAGAGACGGTGCAGGGCAGGGGGAAAAGGGTAGTGGGGCCTGAGGGAGCTTTGTAGGGTGCATTTATCACACTGTTGGCAGAGAGATGCAATTTATATGGACGGAGCATAAATCCTGTTGGAGTTGCAGGAGGCTCCATATGGGCAGCTGAGCACCTGGGCCTGCTCTGGTGCTGCTGTGCTCATCCTGCCAGCTCTCTGCTCTTCTCTTCCCTTTCCTGCATCTCCTCTTCCCTTTCACATCTTGGGGATTTCCATTCTCTATTAGCCCACCTAAGAGCCAGCCCCTCCCTGTGGGTGCAGGTGAGCAGGAAGGGCATTTCCCTGTGCTCTGATCTCTGACATCTCTGCTGGAGTCACTGAATTACTGGGAATAATTGGAGTTACTGGAAAAGCTCTGCTTTCTCCTCACCAAGCCATTCCCCAGGAGCAGGGATTGCTCTCAAAAGACCTCACAGAATCACAGAATGGTTTGAGTTTGAAGGGACCTTAAATCTCATCCAGTGGCACCCCCATCCATGGGCAGGGACACCTCCCACCATCCCAGGCTGCTCCCAGCCCCAATGTCCAGCCTGGCCTTGGCCATTCCAGGGCTCCAGGGGCAGCCACAGCTGCTCTGGCAATTCCAGCCCAGGCAGGAATTCCTGCCCACGCTCCCATCCATTGCTGCCCTCTGGCAGTGGGAAGCCATTCCCTGTGTCCTGTCCCTGCAGGCCTTGTCCTCAGTCCCTCTGCAGCTCTCCTGGAGCCCCTTCAGGCCCTGGAAGAGGCTCTGAGCTCTCCCTGGAGCTTTCCCTTCTCCAGGTTGAACAGCCTGGGAATAAGGATGCTGTTCTGTTGGTTCTTGCTGGGTTCCACCTTCTACATCCATACCCTTCCCAAAAATCCACCCAGCACATCTCCCCTGTATCATTAATTTTCCTCTAAACATCTGATGGGGAGGCTTGTTTGCTCCTTCCTGAAAACCCTGAAATCCTGAAAAACACTTTTCCTTTTGGTTCTACATTTTAGAACATAGAGGATCAATTTCTCCATTATTCTGTCACTATACAACCATTCTTCCCTGGATTTCAGCCATCCTTTGTGCACCCCCAGCTTCCACTTCCAATTTAACAACCACAAATTTGCTATTCAGCTCCAGTCTGCAGACACACACACACACAGAGGGGTCCCAAGAACTTGGAATAAGCTTTGGAAATGAAATAATAAATAGAGACCCTTCTCCCTCCCTTCCTCACACATTCTACGTGTTGCTCCAGCAAACGTTGAATAAATCACTGAGCTATGGGGTAATAAATCTTTCATGAGATTAGGACCATCTGAACTTCAGCGATTGTGTGGGGAATGTATAAATTCACATGCAGATATAGAGTGAAGGGGGAAAAAAAAGAATCTTTAGATTAGTTATTAACTTTGGAAACACTTGATGAGTTTTGATTCATTAAGTGTTTCAAAGTCTTGTTAATTTAATAAGTACCGATGAGGCTGTAATGTAAGACAACAATCAGTAATTTGGAGGGGGGAAATAATAAAGTAGTCATTACACAGCAGAATGTTTAATCAAAGAATGTGGAAACTTACAGTTTCACATTAATTTGAAAAGGTTGGAGATTTAAAATTAATATTAGCTCTGACACAGGGAGGCTTTCTCTACAAGCAAGATAGGGTTTATATAATTGCTTAGAATTAAAATGCCTGTAAATTTAATGGCTTCACCTCTTTAACTGGATCCTCAGGCTCTATAGGTGGAATAGAAATAGACCTAAACCAGTCACGGTCATTCAAATCCATTTGGAATTTTGGCAGCAAACCTCAGGCTTTGGTATTCTTCTGGTGTCCTGTGCTGGAATGGAAAGAGCTCCCAGGAAACTGAGACACACCAAGGAAAACTCAACTAACTTTTGTCTACCATGGAAACATCTCTTGTTGCCCAGGGAAGTTTTGGATGCTGCTGGATCCCTGGGAGTATCCAAGGCCAAGTTGGATGGGGCTTGGAGCAGCCTGGGATGGTGGAAGGTGTCCCTGCCCAGGGCAGGGGGTGGCACTGGATGGGGCTTTAAGGTCCCTTCCAACCCAAACCATCCTGGGATGATTCTGGGATGATGATTTAAATCTGATTTGTTACCTCAGACTCCATTAGCAGTCGATATTGGAGAGACAGAGTTATTTTTATGCTGTGACCACTCTCGCTTCCTTAGGTGTCTGTACCAGGATTCCACCAATCCTTCCCCACACCCTTCCCAGGATCCTTCCCCCCATCCTTCCTGTGCTCTCCAAGGAGGGAGCATGGACAGCTTGTTTACACACAGCCACGGGCATTTCACACGTTCAGTTTTATCCCCATGTCTGTGTCTGCCTGTACCTGTGAGTGTGTGGGATGTGTTTGTAGGACGGAGAAGAGAAATCCAGGTGGGCACTGGTGCTGAGTGTCCGGCTCCAAGACAAGCAAAGTCATTGCAAAACTATTTCTGGAACAAGGGCAGCTGGATGAGTTCTTGGAGCTCTTGATGCTCCACCTTTTCCCAGGCAAGCCCCATAATTCTAAGACTTATTATTTTCACATTTCTCCTCATCCTGACAGGGTTCATTCTACCCATGACTCTTCATTTGGTGTGGCTCTGTAGAGGACAGGGTGACACTCTCCAGCTAAGCAGAGTGGGAATGATGGTCTGACAAGCAGCAGGAGCAGATAAATGTGATTTAATTTGTCCTCTGTCTGGACTCGACTTAGGTAAGCAGGACAAATCTGTCCAGACATAGTTTGTCACTCTTTAAGTGTCTGTCCAGGCTTTCTCCTCTTCAAGGACAGAAGGAGCAGGGAGCAGTCTCCTCTCACAGCTAAACTGCTGGAAAATCCAGTTGGGATTCAGCTTGGGCTCACCATTAGCAGGCTGGAAAGGTGGACTAATTAAATGGATTTCAGGCCTGTGTGGGCCCAGCTTTGCTCTGCTGCTGCTGCTGGTGTCCAGAGGGACTGCTGGATGTGGAAAAGAGCTGACTTTGGGAAAACCAGAGCAGAAACCCTGCCTGGCTTTGCAAGGTTCTGTCTCCAGCATGCAAATCTTTGGGTGCAAAGGGATTTTCCCCTCTGCAGAAACTCCAAAAATGCACTGTGTTTCTGCTCTCCCTGGGAGATCCTCATTGTACTCTGAAAAGAGAAAATTCTGGGCAAAACAAAACTGGACTATTTGAAGGAGTCGGGTTTTTTTGGAAAGGAAGAATCTATGTTTTTGTGGAGTTCAACCACTTTGGAGAACAAACAACCACCCTTTAAACACTTGTTGTTTTTTTTGCAGCTTGGATGCATATTTTGTCCTGAAAACTATTGTTTCAAGACACGTTGACTTTCTCCTCTCTTATATATAGCAGTTCATTTCTTCCCCTTCCTTGCAGGAGACTAAAATGAAATGATTTTTTCCTTTACAGACCACATGAACCATTCTTGTTGTTTTTTGTTAATGTCCTTTTGGTAAGGGGAGGGGAAAAATCCCAAGAAATATCCAAATTTCAGTTTGATCCCAGTTCAAAGATTTATTCTGAGGGCTGGCAGACATAACAGGAGAAAATTTGTTTACTACAATATTTTTTCCCTAATTTTTGCCCTTGTACATCTTCAACATTTTCCCAGTTTTTGACATTATTTCCTGTGCCCACTGAACACTTTTGCTCTGTGTTTTTGACCCAGTTTCCATTGGCTGCACCCTTGGGTTGACAGGTCGTGCTTCTAAATGATCCCTGTTCTTCCAAATGATGTCCTCTATAAATTTTTTTTAAAATGATTATTTTTATTACATGCTTTCATGGCACCAGGAGATGAATAACAATAAGGAGGCAAAGACACCTAATATTTATAAGATAATTGCAAACTACTGTGAGTCCTCAGGTGGTTTCATGCTCCTCAAAGAGATTTATTTTGGGGTGAATAGTAGTTTCCAAATATATCTATATGGAGGGATGGATGATTTGTAAGCTCTACTGATCTTC
>VZUA01023043.1:11070-25280 GCA_013401035.1 Horornis vulcanius | reverse complement strand
AGCCCTTTCAGTGAAGTTGGTCTTTTTTTTTGTGGCATGAATCTTTCTGCACAGTCTTCTCATAAAGCTTGGAAGGAGTTGATGCAAAACCTTGATGTATAGAAGCACAAAGAATTTGCTCGTTGGTGAAAATACCTGTCCATTTTGAACCAGATTTGTATGGATAAATAGCACCCTATTCTGGTTCACAGAAGGGAAATTAAGTTGAAAAGTAATTCTTTACCAGGTTGTTTTTATCTTCTGCCTTTCTATGTTAGCTAGTAGTGTTTCTCTAAGAGAAGCTTTGGTTTTCTCTGAGAATAGCAGAGAGGAGAATTTATCTCAGAATTTCTCTGGGCTCCCAGCATGTTTAAATTATCTTGGCAGCAGGATGCCTCCTCTGGCATTATTCCACCAAAAATCTGCTGCCTGGTAATCTGTTGTAATTCAGTCTGCCTGAAATTGCACGGAGTGTTGTTGAAAGAAGTGTTAAATGTGTGCCACCTGCTCCCACGGTTAGGTGCTGTGAGTATTCACTGTGAAGAAAAAGCTATAGAGAGCAGCAGTGTTCATGGAAAGAACAGGATTTGGTGGGCAAGCCTTCCCAGTTCTTTTTTAAATAATGCATGTGTTCTTTATTTGCATCAGTGTGTCAGTTAAAAGAACCCATGAGCTCTGGCTCATATCCAGACCTAAGAAAAAAATCCATAATGCACGGGAGCAAAATGCTGCATTTTGCTGGAGGCCCCCTCTCCCTCTCTCCTTATCCTTCTTTTCTCTCTCTCTCTCTATTTTCATTTTTTTTTTTTTTTTTTAATCTTTCTCTGAAGAGAGGGTATACTCTGATTCTTTGATCAGTGTAGAACATGTTCTCAGGCTTTTGAAACTTTTCAGCACAACAAAGATGGGCTGGAGTCCCAGCCATTGGAGAATGAAAGGAAGTCCAAAGTACTTCCCTCCTCTAAGTGCTTATGAAGGAGAACGTGTCTGCTCTGGAGAAGATCCTGCGCCTCACTGTTAGCAGCACTGCATCCCTAAAGGATTAGCGAGCCAGAGTGGGCCAGCATGAAAACTGTGCTCCAAGTAGAGATGAAGACAGAAATTTTTCAGAAAATCATATAGTAGTTGTATAGTGGTGATGGAGATATCTTCAAGCAAAACTCATGCCTTTTGTGCTGAAGGGCTGCAAGAGCTTTTGTCCTTTAGGAAGGGAATATCTTGGATGTGCACATTTAATGACCATTAGGAGTAAGCACTTTAAGATTGAAATTTTACTTTGGCAAATTGATACTTTGGCAACAACTAAGTGTGTCTAGCTTAGCCTGTCTCGATGCATTTGGAATGTTCTTAACTAGATGGGTTCAAAAGGGGGCTGCTGGGAAAGAATCTAAATTTAAAGTGGAAGTTTAAACAGGAGGAAGAATATTGGAACAGGGCATTTGGGTCCAGCTCCATTTTTTTGGATATAGTTAGAATTCTTATTGGAAAGAGGAAGTAGGAGAAGTGACTTTGTAGGTGTGTCATTATTAGTTTGGTGCACAGGCAGAACACTTTGCTCCGTTCTGCGCGGTGTAGAACAATCACACGTTATCTCACAGAATGCTGGAGTTTGCAAATACAATCTAGAGAGCAAAGCCATGCCAGCCTGATGAAAGCAGCACCTGCATTCCAGTGCAGGTCATATGATGGAAGTTATAACCCAGGTAAAATGTTAATCACTAAACTTGGCACAGTTGAAGCTTTTAATCTTTTATTGCAGTTTTCTAGGGAGAGGCAAGTTATGGACAACAGCCCGGAAAAACTGAAGAAGGAGTTAGAGGAAGAACTGCAGCTGAGTAGTGAAGACCTGCGTAGCCATGCCTGGTACCACGGACGTATTCCTCGGCAGGTATGTGGTCTTTGCATTGCCAAGTGTGCTTTGAGCTTTTACAGACAAGCAGAATTTCACTGATGTGCTCTGATACCTGAATTAATTTAGTAGGAACATAATGCCTATTTGTATGAAAGCTGTGGTATTTATCACAGCTGGGCATAAAATGAGGCTGAGGAAGGATTCAGGACAGATCCTGGTGGAAAGCAGATACATTTCATAGATAGATTTTTGTGCACTGAATGAATCTGGAAATGGAATTTAGGCTTTGTATAAGAATACTAGGATCACGTATTGTTTAGAGAACACTGACATTAATTTGGTTCAGTATTCTTAATGAAAGTTAAAATGTTTATTTTCTTTCTTGCACTTGGAACTTGGGGAAGAGGCAAAAAAAAAAAAATTCAAAAAACAAACCCACAGCAAAATCAATTCGGTCACTTTGATTTTGATCCGTCCAAACGCAGTTACAGACACGGTAATGCTGAGGTTGGATCGCAGCTTCCAGAGCCGCTGGAGCTCCCCCTGCGGGCCTCCCTTAGCCCCGAGGCAGGGCCGGCTCAGCCGCCACACACTCGACACTTGGCTCTTGGCGTCCTTTCTATGACATGAAAGGACTAACTCAAAACAGAAAAACAAGGTGTCTGACTCTTCCTAGTCATTAGTATTTACATGCAGTGTTGACAAAGAATAAAAAAAATGAAAGCTTCTGTCATGTAAGGTAACAATGAAAAGGCAGAATCCAGGATCTTGTATTAATGGCTTCTAAACTTCAGTGTGACTCTATATTCAGATGCTTTAAACTTAAAATCCTGAGTCACTGCTTTTCCATCGTGCCTTATTTTCTATTAGCAAGCTAGATGAAATTCACATGCAAAAGTGGCTCAGCTTCTGGCTGCTGGCTCCTTCCAAGAAGGTCTTTCAGATCTCAGTTATGGGATAAGCTTTTAATTAAGAAATGGAGACATCATTCTTCTACCACACTTCGTACTTTGCTTTTATATTATGTATATTTTGTATTTGTGGCTTTGTGTATCCTCCCAGAGTAGCCAAATTAATTCCTGTGTTTAAGAACATTTTGTTGTAATATATTGTTTTCTGATTCTGAAAGTAATTTTTTGTATAATTATTTTTCCTCAAAGGTGGCAGAAGACCTAGTTCAAAGAGATGGAGATTTTCTGATTAGGGATTCTCTCTCCAGTCCTGGGAACTTTGTTCTTACCTGTCAGTGGAAAAATACCCCTCAGCATTTTAAAATCAACAAAACAGTTCTAAGACTCAATGAAGCCTACTGTCGTGTTCAGTATCAGTTTGAACTGGAAAGTTTTGACACTATCCCTGGCTTAGTTAGATACTATGTTGGGAATCGCACACCAATATCAAAGCAGAGTGGAGCAATTATTTTTCAGCCTATCAACAGGACTGTGCCTCTCAGGTGTCTGGAAGAAAAATATGGTGTAACTCCAGTCCAACAAAAAGAGCCAAGGACCCCTGAAGGAAAAATGGAAGCTGCAAAAAGGCTGAGTCTTGGTATATCCAGCATGCAATCCCCGGAGCAGAGCATACCCAGAGGAAATCTTTTGAGGTACCTTAATTTTGCTGTCCTTATGGAAGGAAATGGAGTAAGTGTATCAGCTCCTGGTGGGGGTGATGTGAGTTCACTCTGATTTGAGATGGAAGACTAGGCATGAGGCTTTGCTGATTTTAGCAAAGGATGAGCAAATACACAAAGTGAGAGCAAATGTAGACTCTGGAAGCACAACAGCAGTGCAGTGACTTGGCAAATCTTGACCATGTAAGACAAAGGATTAAAATAACATCTTGCTGCTGCTCCAGAGAAGTCTGTTTTTCCATAGCTGACTCCTGAAATAAAAACTCCAAGTGTGGGATAATGGATCCTAATTTCAGTGTCCAAATCAAATTTTCCATTAGGAAGAAATACCTTCATAAATGCTGCAGCATGACACATAATATAGCCTGTTTTACTGCCGCTATAACAGCAGTTTATGAATGAATGAAGTACCTTTTATTATCATAAGCTGCCCAAGTGGAAAGCTAAAGATCCTTGCACTGGTTATGATATATTCTGGGAGTTAGATATGTATTTTAAGTGCTGCATATATTGATATGTTTTTGTTTTTATTTTTGTTTACCCTAGAAACAAAGAAAAAAGTGGTAGCCAGCCAGCTAGTTTGGATCATGTTCTGGAGAAAAGATTCCCTTTAAAGGCTCACCAGTCAGAGAGCTATCTGCTAATAGGTATGTTTTGTAATTAGAAGTTTCATGCTTAGAAGCGGTGTGTGTCCAGGTGGTCTGTTACTCTTCAGACCAAAGTGAGACTACTGAATGTTCTGAGTGCTGTAAATACTTTATATTTAATGGCCACTGTAAGCTGTGTTAACCCACTGCTACTCTTCAAGTCACTGGAACAGGATTTTTATTTACAATGCACCAGCTAGTTGAAAACCATAGCACACAACTCAGCAGGCTTCCACACCAAAAAAATTACAGCTGTGTTTGGCATCAATGCCTTTTTTATGGTATTACCTTTCCTCACAGTGCTCGACAAGAACTGACTTGTTTCACTCAATGTCTTTCTGTCAAAACTTTATTAAGTAGAAGTGATGTTTCATGGAAATTCTGGTAACCACTTTTTCTCAGGGTAAACTATGCAGATGAGGTAATGTTCCTCACTAGGAGAAAAACACTATCATGCCTTTTGTACTCAGATCTGTTCTTCCGTCTCTGTCAATCTCTCTACCTTCCATCCATTTTGCTTCTTTTGCTGCTGTCTGGTTCCATGGCCACTATCATCCTAAGCAAGGGATCCAGGATGTGACAACACTTGGATCAGTTGTTGATTGGGGCATTTTATTTCTCAGATTCTTCAAAGGTTTAAGCAATTGTTTCCATACTAACACACTTGTGTGTAGAAACTTGCAATAATGCATCTCTTCCTATGTGGACAAACAAGTATTGACTTCCAAGGCTGCTCGTTTTGAATATGGTACTGTTAAAATTCTTCATGCCTATTGTAGGAAGAGTTTTCATGACAAAGAGAATACTAAGTATTTTTACAATGAGATTGTCTTTTGACAGAAAGAGTGTGCTCCTGTGTTATAACAGTGGGATGGATGGACAGACATTTATAAGGCAAGTTTCTGTCCCTCTGTAGTTTAATTGATTATTCCAATCCATGGCTGCAGATATTTTTATTTTGGTACTACATCAGCCTGAAGAGTTCTGCTGTGCATTTTGTCATAGGATCCTTTGAGCAGGTCCTGTTATCATACTGCTTAAGGGTGGTGACAGCCTGTGATTTGGAGTTTTTGTTTTATATCTGTAATCAAGCAGTAACACCCACACAATGCAACTGGCCACTTTGCTGTAGATACCAGCAAATGCATCAAGAGTTGCAGATTGGGAATGTCTGACACAGGACTCAATCCCATATCAGATGCCAAGGTTTGCATATGCAGCAGGTACAGGATGAGGTGTAAATACACAGAAGTATATGGATCCAGCTCTTCAAACTAGCTCTGTTTCACAAAAAGATTAGCATTTCTGAAGTTCATTCCTTTCATACCTTAGTTCAGGTTCAGGCATGACTTTGGGAAGTTTTGCTTTTGTCTCAAACATGTCGTTCTCAGAAATGACTCATCTTTTATGTGATGCAGCTGGAAGTTGCTGTTTTTATAGCCTAGATCAGGTTACAAAGAAATGTCCTATTCCAAGCCATGGAGGCCATCCAGCTCTGACAGGATAGCCTATGTATGCAGCAGGGACTGGAAGTATTGTCAGCATTACCACAGAATGATACTATGGTGCAGCTGTTCCATGTATTTGGGATTTTGGGAGGATCAGCAAGTGAATGGAATTTGCTGGCTAGGTCATTCCTCAAAATATACTGTTTTCCCAGCAAATAATTGACATGATCTGACAATATTATCCTCAGGAAATTGCATTAGGAGATGAACCCTGGCACAGGAATTGTATGTATTTTGGCCTTCTAAAACACTGTCTTACCCTGCAGGTTCAAGACATCCATCTCGATTACCTGAAGCAGATGCAAACTCCTGTCCAAGCTCACCTGCTTTTAGAACAGGCAGTGAACCATCTCTAAGCCCCACAGTTGTTCAGAAAATTACCTCAGAGTCACAGCTAGGGGAAGCTCTTAGAGGATCAGACAGTCAGCTCTGGCCAAAGCCTCCACCTAAACCCAGCAAAGCACCCCTGATGAAGCCCCCAGATTCTCCTTTGGCTTCCCACAGCTCTGAAGGACACTATTGGGAACTGAACCCTGCCAGACATCCTACAGTAGCAAAACAACACTTGTGTCAGAAAAACAGCTATGTGGAACATCTGACGCAAAAGGAGAGGGCAACGTTCAGGAACTCTGAAACAAGCTATTTGATCCTTGATGATGATCCTACAGTGAACCCTGCAGATCCTTTAGAAGCTTCAACTCAGATGGCTGAAGAAGACAGCATCTTTTCTGCACCCGTTTATGAGACGGTGTCTAGTTTTAAACCGAATGATTTTGAATCCAAACTACTTCCTCCTGAAAACAAACCATTGGAAACATCCATGTTAAGAAGAGTTAAGGAGCTTTTCACCAACAATAACCCAAAGATTATTGCACAGCATATTCTTAGAATGGACTGCAAGGTAAAAAAGAGATAACGAGTTTTATTTTCTATTGTGCCAGTTTAGTCTATTTAAAGAACTGATTTGAGAAGAATAATGGGTAGATTTGCAGCTAATATAATGCTTGTATTTCTTGCAGGAATTTTTAGGGTGTTTGTTATGCATGTAAATTCTTTCCAATTTCCATTTCCTTCCATTTGTTCACAAACTCTTGGACTAAGAATGTTCACAAACTCTTTGGACTAAAGGTCTCTCACTGTGCTTGACTTCAGACTCATATTCTCAAAGTTTCATATGTCTTTTAAATCTCCTATCAGTTGCTGCATAACTGTGATTCATCCTTTCTCCTATATTGGAGGAAGAACTGTCTGCTGTAAAGCACTGTGGGGAGAACTGCGCAGGACAGGAAATAGCTCCTTAGGGAAAAGAGCAGGCAGATATTACCTGGCTGCCACATGGCCATTATATACAATGTTCAATGGAATGGAACATATTTAAACTTCTAAAACCAGCTGCTCTTCTAATCTTTGAGTTCCTCTCTTATGGCTGGATAGGTGGTGTGGGGAAATAGCTATCAGGACATGTGCTGTTCTCTCCTGTGAGAGAACTGTGCTAGTGGAATTGCATAGAAGGATGTAAAAAACACAAGGAACTATTTTTCACATTGCAGACTGGTCAGCTGCCAGGGCTTGGAAATCAGCTAATGGATCAGAAAGACTGAAGAATCATCTCAGGAGATGATGACTTTGTTTAATGGAAGAAATGTAACTGCAGTTAAATCTGCATGACCTTGCTGGTGTGACTGAGTGCTGTACCTGCTGCAGAGCAGCTACAGGAACCAAATGTATTCTGGGCATCTAACCTCCCAAACTTTGTTGGGCTTTGGTGGTTTTAGTCTTTTCAAGAAGAGTTTGAGAAGTGGAACATACGGCTACTTACTGCACAACTCCGTTGCAGACAGGAAGGGAAGTGGGAGTGGTGATGCTCCAGAAGAAGCACATCAGTAGCACCCTGCTGGTGCTCCTGCCCTGAGGGACACCCAAGGTCTGAGGAGGGGGCGGTGTGTGAGTCCTGCCAGCTGCTGGGGGCCTGCCAACAGCAAACACAGCTTTTTTCTTTCCTCAGTAGCACTGTTGGCTGTTGCTAAGAGAGGCTTCATGCAGACAAGGTGATTCAGAAAAACTCAGCTCCACAACTATTCACTCTTCTCAGAAGGGGTAGATTGAGGTTTCTTTACTATGATTCAAGAGTATTAACAGAATTCTCTAACATTAGTTCCAAAATTCACTCCTTCCTTCCTTCAACTTAATAACTGGATTATCTTTAATATATGGTTAAAGAGTATGTTGCTTGAAGGCATAGGATATGCATGCCTTAGAGAACTAGTGAGTTTATATATATGTATGTGTGTATATAATATTCAATTAGCTCATTATTAGATTCCTTATTTTAAATACTGTACACTTTGCAATGGAGCTAAGGCACCAGCTAGCCTGCTGGAATTAATTAAGAGTCATTGAAGGGCTTTGCAGAAACAGATTTTTGTATTTTGGAGCAGGAACGGTAACTAGCTGGGACAGGTAGAGAAGTCTGTTTGATGTTCACCTCCAAGTGCTGAGCCAGTGCCTGTCCTTTACTGGCAGCTTGTTGCATAGAGTGCACTGATAAGAACTGCATGACGCAATGAGATTGGCCTGTGAATTGGGCCAGAATGAATGCTTTGTACTGAGATAGATCCCAGGCTAAAGTTCATATGTCCTGTGTGTCATCAGTAGTTCAGTTTGCCTTTCAAATGATGTCATTTCAAATAAAGAATCACCCATATGGTAAGTGATGAGGTGTGTGTTTGCCACTTGCATACCTGTGATGGAATAGCAATCAGTGGCTCCTGGGGCTTCATATCACTGCTTCTCTAGAAGTGAAACAGGTTTTTCTACAGTGCTGTTTTGTACTGGTGAGGCTTGTTGTGCAGCCCAGATTGCTTTCATCATTTCATAGCCAAAAAAGCCTCCTGATGGGTGTATCAGAAAACTGTAGGCAGATTGGTTTGTAAATATGTCAACATACAGGCCTTAAACCAGCAGATAATCTTACACCATCATACTAATGTGGTTTTGCTTATTATTAGCAATTGTAATTGTTATTGAGATAACCAGTAGCTAATACAATCTGTTTAAAAAGCAAAGACAAATTGTTAAGGGTGTTAGCTTTCACCCACTGATTTCATTAGGCATTCAATATTGTGTCCTCCTTAGTCTTTTTTCTAATTCATCTTTATTAACTTTAATGAAGCTAATTCATCTTTAGGACCCTATGGTGTAACCAAAAACATTCTGAGCAGTAGTTTTTCTAGAAAGGAAAAGGACAAAAGCAAGTGTGTATGTCCTTAAGGCAAAGAGCGCTGCCTGTCTGACAAGGATCAGGCTAAGAGTGCCCTACATTTCCTGGAACCTCCATAGTAATCCCTTTCTGGAAGCAGAGGATGGAGTTTGATAAAGCATTTTGGTCACACCCTGTATGTTTTCTGGTGGCTGTATCATTGAAAAAAAATTCCTTGGCTTTTTTGTGTAAGTCACTGAACATGCATTGGTTAAAATTTTGATGCCTGTATTACAATGTTGCATGCGGTGCAATTAGCTCTGTATGCCATGCACTCACCTGGAGGACTTCTCTGTGCCTAGAGGTTTTGGTTTTTTTTGAAAAATGTTACTTTCAAAATTCATGAAGAGTTTTTTTGCACTTGACAGGTGGCAAGGATAGTAGAAGTTTCTGAAGAGATGAGGAAGAATATGGGAGGGAACTCAGGTCTTGAATTGATCACTTTGCCTTACGGACATCAGCTGCGCCTTGACCTGATTGAGAGGTAAATGTTCCTGTTCCTCATTGCCAGGGCAGATGGCCAGAAGCTCAAAGCATGGCTGCACTGTCCTCATTTCCTTCAAGAATGCTCTCCTGCATGTTCCCTGAATTCACATGTACAGATTATTTACTGAGATGGTATGTAAATTCATTATGAATAGGAAAGGATTCCGTAAGGCTGAAGTCAAGTGTCACACGTAGTACAGGGAAAGGGGAAAGGTGTTGAAAGCAGGGTCCTTGGGACAGCTGAATGCCATCAGCTCTCCATTACAAGCTCAAGTAAACTAAAATTCAGGGGACCTATAATCTGTCTGAGCATGTAAGTGTGTGTGGAGGAGACTGAAAGGTAGAATCCTTCTGCATGTGGCAGGAAGCTAGAGGATCTAATAAAGTAAAAGCTATCGGCAAAGCTTTCTGAAAAACCTCTGCACAAGGTCGGGGGAACACTTAGGGTGTTCTGATCTACATTTTCTCCTTCATATTTCAGTAGTTTGATTGCTGAGATATTGGGGCGGGGGTGTGGGTCACAGGATTTGAATGTGGAGGACAAAGGGAATTGGGGCAATTTTCCCAGAAGTGTTCATTCACTCACTGCTTGAGCAGAATTTTGGATAGTTAGTAGTATCTCAGGAGAATTTATTAATACATTAATTTGAAGCCTGTGTTTATTTATTCCACGTGTCATTATTGGTTTTAGTGCAAAGATGTTGGTAAGATTTAATTGCTGGGCATGCAAAGATAAAAATACATCTTTGAACTGATCTTTGAACACAAGTAAATTTAATAATTTGTAATTGGTCGAATGAATTGTTTCACTTCCAGACACAATACCATGGCAATAGGAATAGCTGTTGATATCTTGGGTTGCACAGGAAGTGTAGAAGACAGAGCAGCAACATTAAACAGGATCATCCAAGTTGCTGTGGAGTTGAAGGAGTCACTAGGGGATTTATATGGATTTTCTGCTATGATGAAAGCATTGGAAATGCCACAGGTAAAAATGTTTCCATTTATGTTCCAAAATGTGGAGTTGTTTGATGGCTTATTTAATTTAATCGGAGCAATTTCTTCAAGACTAGACAGAATATCAAAATAGTCCTCATGACTATTCTATGACTGTGACTAGCAGTGTACTTTTCCTGCTGTGGAGTCAATAATGGCTATTCTCTGTTTTGCTTGAACAGATAAGCAGATTAGAACAAACCTGGACAGCTCTAAGACACTGTTATACCCAGACTGCCATTATGTATGAAAAACAGCTGAAACCATCTTGCAAAGCTTTGCATGAAGGACAAGCTGAGTGGACTAGTGAGTATGAGTGACACTGGTTTCTATTTGGCATTTTAACCTTCCCCCTACTGATTTCCTGTGGGAAGATGAGGCAGCTGCTCTTTCCATAGCTGTGCATTGTATGTTAAAATGATTATGTAAACTTGTATAATGCCATGATTATGAATGGAAGCAAGGAGTCTGCCAAGCAAACATCAGTATGTGTTCATGTGCCTGTATCCCTGCAGAATATAACATTCTTCCCACATCCCTACTTCCTCTGTGTGGAGCAGAGACTGACACATTGCATCATCTTCCCACAAAAAAACAGGAAAAAAAAATCTCTCCTCACAGGAGAATTAACTCTGGCAGATTTTGCATATTATTTGCTTTGTCTATTAGATCAGAGGATGAATCCTCAAATAAAAAGAATGGGTTACATAATTCTGGTCACATTAGATACCCCCTGTGCAAGATTCACTGCAGCTCTAGTTTCTAAAGGGATGCAAGGCAGAGAAAATTATTTCTCAGAACATTTCTCCAAGAGAACAGGTAAACAGTGAAAACTTTTTAGCCTTATGGATATTTTTATTGGAATGACCAATTTTGAAAATGGTTTAAATCTCTGTGTTTAAAAAAAATGCGTTTAAAATCTGTTCCCCTGTCTAGTAATTCAGATCTTTCCCCTGTAGCAAATGCAGCTTTCCAACACCGATTTGTGCTGGTCTTCTTCCCCAGCCAGTTCACTGGAAACTGGTAGGACAGGTATATTTTTGAAGGCTATTTATCCTCCATTTGAAAGATGGAAGACAAATAATAGTTTCCAACTTTAGAAAAGAATGCTGCAGTTACAATACCTTCTTCAATCAACAATACTGTCTGATGATATGAGATACACGATCATTACTCTATTCCAGAAACTCTAAGTGCTCCAGAGAACAACATAACAGTGCCACTGCTGATGCCTCTGGTTACCTTGATGGAGCGCCAGGCTGTTGCTTTTGAAGGCACGGAGCTGTGGGAAAGCAGTGACCAAAGTGGTGAAATAATGCTCAGGCACCTGGGCACAGCGCGCCTGATGGCCCAGCACGCCGAGGCGTTCCGCCTGACGGCAGAGCGCCTGCTGCAAGGTACGAGGTGCTGCACTGCCGCAGCAGCTGGGGCTGTCTGCCTGCCCCCTGCCCCTGCAGGGCACAGCTGGCAGAGTAGCAAATGTCCTGCAGGAAACTCAGTCTGAGGACAACATTAATATTGTTTAAAGCAGACAGTAAATGACTCATAACTATAGATCTCCAGTAAGCATTTTTGCTAAACATACTCCATGTCCTCATGACTTAATATGCTGACCCTCCTGGCAAGTGAACAGAAGTACAGTACAGACTGAGGATAACTTCCTGTCTTCTGTACAATATAAAATTGCTACTCTGATTATTACAACTAAAATAGCACCCTAAGATTCTTTACAACAGTGCAAGTTGCAGCACTGAGATTGTGATCACTTACTGCCAAGAGGCAGCAACATGTTAACAGTAACTTTATTTTTTAAACTTGCAGTGGAAAAGTTAAGGGAGAGGGGAGAAATCTAGTAATTTCTGCAGGCAATGTGTACACCAGTAATTATATTTAGGGTCTGACTGTAATGACAATTCTAGACATTAGAACTGAGCAAGGCTAACCTATCCCAGTGCGCTTCAAGCTATCAGTGTTACTAGAATGTCAAAGCTGGAAAGGATTTTCAGTTTAATGAGCTTGTTAAAATCATTGTGCAAACAGAACCCAGTGCACTACAGCTTATTTGGAGAGAAGACAGTTTAAAAGCCATTTCTACAGAATACAAAAAAAAAAAAAAATTGATGATGATACTGTGGGATTCTTTTTACTTACTAGGTTTCCAGCCAGATGAAGAGCTGAGTGAAATCTTCAAGACAGAATTTCAAATGAGATTGCTCTGGGGCAGCAAAGGAGCACAAGTTAATCAAAGTGAAAGATACGAGAAATTCAGCCGGATCTTAACTGCACTTTCCCGAAAACTGGAACCTCCTCCAGTGAAGCTGGTGGAACAATTAAGTATATAAGACTCTGGAAACACTATTTAAGTGAGATACTTGAAATAACCTTAGCATTCTTCTGGCAACTTGATACTGCACAAACTTCTTGCATTTCACAAGATGTTTAGAACTTTTAACTGCACAATGCACACTTGTTTTAAAACTACTGATTTCTAAACAAATTATTTATTTACTTCACCAAGTCATTTACTGATCCCTTTAAACAGTTAGGTTATCCCTTTATTTCCCCAAAGTTGCAATGTTTAATGATGCCAAGGAGTAAGGGCACTGGCATCTTAAATATTAAGATGAAGCAAATAGTGTAAATAAAATGATAGATTAATTACCTGACATGGCAGAAGAATTGTTGTATAATATCAGAATACTGAATATAAAAAGCAATGTAGATAGAATTGTGAGGTGTATCTTTTTGCAAAATAATTTGCATATTTACAAATCACAGAAACACTAAAAGTTGTAGAAATGATCTTTATCTGTAACCAGAAGGCTCAAACATCACTGTGCCTATGAAACTAGAAAATTAGTCTGTGTATGTGGTGGGACAACTTCCCCTTTTTTTAAAGACAGCATCTGTAGTACTTCAGCTTTTGCTGGAGCCTGCACAACAGCTACTCTGCCAGGAAGGAATGATGAAATGGCAAGAACAAACAATCCAGATAATTAAAATGTTTTCAGACATGAGTAAATGTGGGTGTATGTATGTATGTATTAAACTTGCTTCATTTACTGAGGTGAATCACTTTGGTAAGTACTTTTTCCTTGGATGAATGCAAAGCATAAGGTGTTACCATGTTTTATAGGAAATCAGCATGCACAGAGTTTATTATACAAAGAGTCTTAGCAGCAAATCCCACTTTGTTGTATACAGAACTGGTGAATAAGGGTTATCCTCAGACCTTGTACAAATATTTAAGAACTACGGTCAGAGCTGCATGTGCTTGTTGTCAGTAAGCCTATTTCTGGAGTGAGATACAACCACAGCAGAGGTTTTTACCACCAGAACAAGAGTTTACAAACCTCAGACTGAAAATCTGCCTGTCAATCTTAACAGAAGACAAAAGGGGAAGCTAATTACTTAGACCATGAAAAGATTTTTTTATTCCATGAAAATATTCTCAACAGAGAACACTATTTTTAAACAAAGCATTTAACATTTAGGAAATCATCATGTGCACAAAAAAGGATTAAAAAATTACTGGAAAATGTCTGATTCTTTAAGACAACTCACGTTCAGAATTTTAGAATAAGTGATTTATAAGCTGTGCAAGTACAGATGCTTTTTCCTATGTTTAATAACCCTCATACAAGTTGCACTATCCCTCTTGAAAGCAACCTGCCTCCAAAGGAAGCAAATCCTGGATTCAGAAAAACAAACAGTAGTGTGAAAAGAACATTTAGTCATTTACCAGGAAGTTTTATTACTGACCTCTGAGGCTGTTAGCCAGGCAGACCACAGGCCCTTAACCAGAAAATACACAGATCACATTTCTTCCTCTTCACAGAATTATAGAATCACA
>VZUA01023042.1:9083-19759 GCA_013401035.1 Horornis vulcanius | reverse complement strand
ACATTGACATAGTTTTCACAACTTTATTTTCAAAAATAGAAATAGTGAATGTCTCAAAAAAGAAAAAAAAAATTGGCTCAAGCTTAACCTGCCAAAGACGGCAGCAGAAGTATACAGGAAAGAGCAAAACACTTAACTGAAACTTTATTTGAACTCTAAGTAGGACAATGTCCTTTTATTTGTCAAAGAAGTGGTTAGCACAGGAACTTACTATCTCCTCCTCATAATCTGCCAGGTAAATAGTAAGAAACTTTTTCTACTGTCTCTAGGTTCCTAGAAGAATGTGCATATTCCTTTTGTATGAGGACTTTTCAGCCATGATGTAACCTTTTTTTACTCCTACTTATGGTTTTTATCCAAGTTAAAGCCTCCTATCATTACAAAATGCTCAGTTGCTGGTTTAGAGAGCATTTCACCTGGGATTCAGGCAACTGGGTATTTTTAATTTCAAAGAATTTTTTGGTGCAGCCTCATGGCCTGGCAGTAGGGCTCTGTCCCTGACCTACTGTCACAGCAATAATTGTCATGTTGAATTCTTCAGTCTACTAAGCCTGGATTGAAGGGGATCTCAAGGTGCACAACTGATTAAGCTAAGGAAACTTTCTGGCCTTTTTCCAGGCACTCCCTGGAAGGCAGCAACCGATGGCTTCCCCTTCTTCCAGAAGCTACCTGAGGTAAAACAAGATCCTGCACAAGCTAGAACTCTTCCACAAAAGCAGAAAAACTACAAATCTTGCAACTGATCATGGAGTGAATGACACTCCTAGTTTACTCTTCCACCCCCAAAGTAATCTTGACACGTCCCCTTGGCACAGATAGCAAAGAGAGGTACAAATTTGCCTTTGGGGCACCTCAGGATTCCTTCATCCCAAAGGTACCCTTAATAGCACATTTAGAAATGCATTGGAAATACTTTATGTCATTTTAACATGCACTGGGAATATGTCAGGAAGATGTGGGGATTGCATCTGAAAGGTCAACAGAGCTAAATCATTCTTCTTTTATAATCAGGACTTCCTTACCTGGCGAGAGGTGACTTAGACAAGTGCACTGAAACTTGTATTCAGAAGTTATTTGCCATGAACCTTGATCCTTTTTCTAAGGTGATCTTTGTACAGACAGGAAACTACCCTCAATTATCTACTCTACCTGACCCTGCTTTAAGCAGGACATTGTTCCAGACCAGGTCTAGACATCCCTTCCAAACTGCATGATTCTCCAATTTTACAAATATGCATCAGTATAATAACATTGCTAGCTCATCTGAACTCACGTTTTTAATGAAAGTACTAGAACATCTATACTCCTGTTCAGAATTTGCAATCTGAATCAGAAAGGCTTTGGAAATGCATTGCGAGCTTGGACAAAAGTTTGAAAAGCCTGTCTTGCCTGGTATGTTTTACTTCTCCAACATAATAAGAGAATAAGAGCTGTCTTGCTTATGCTCTCTATTTGCTTGCACTGGAGAAGACTTGTATAGTAAAGAACCCCTTAGTCTAGTAATTAAGAGAATTCTCAAGTAATCAAGAGAATAGTGATTACAGGCTGGTGATGTTTTATTTTAGTAATCAATTCATTTGATGTGGTGTCTGTGCTATGAAAGGAGCTGAAACCAGATAATACTGTTCTCTGTTAAAAAGTCAATGAATCTGGCCAATACAATTCAACATCAAAAGATTCTCAGCAATCAGCCACAAGTGCTGAATCAGTTGTTGCAGAAGACTAGAGCAAGTGTTTCTCTGTTGATTTTTACATCCAAAGTTCACCCTGTCAGAATCATATCTCAAGCTTTCATTTCCAGAGAAGAGCAAAAATGAAACACGGTGCAGATAGGAAATCACCCAGAAGAATAAAAGATTTATTTTGTGACTAAGCATTAAAGTAGTGGCAATAAATATTTACAACAGACTAGTCCTGCAAAGACTTGACAGTCCGTGCCAGCTGGAGACTTTGCTTCACAGCAGAGTTATGGAATTTCACACACTACTTCGATTTATTCATGCAAAAATTACTAACATTACCACTGCACCACAGGACTTCATTGTATTTTACTGCAGATATTTATATTCATTTAGCTTTGTTCATTATTGTGACAATGTAATGTACACTTTTGAATATATTAATCACAGCTGTAATGGGACATAAAGGAAAGAGAATATGTTCCAGTAATAATGTATGGGAAGTTTAATTTCAATTTAATATGCTCTAAAATCAGACAAATTATAGATACAAAGCATTTAATTAAACTGATTACTCTGGCTATACCCATTCTATCTCTTTTAACAGCACACAGATGCATATATCATTTGCCAGACTCAATCCAGTGCCTTGGCCTTGGCAAGGCCCCATAATAATGTCCATCTCATGCTTTGGAAGGAGTACTGTGAACTATCCTACAGGTCTTTGCAACCTACAAACACAAGCTTTTATACTATGCAAGGTTCAGTAGACACTGCTGTCACAGACATTGTTAAGAGTAAGGATAACTTTTGTGTAAAAAGGAAGAAAATTTGACAGAAAATAAACCCCCTTGCATTCCAGCTGGTCCTCAGATGTCAGAGTGGCTGGGCATCACCGAGCTTACATTCTGACTGACAACCAATTCAACACTAAGCAACAGAAATGGAGAGCCAGCCAGTGTGGCACTGTAAGCTTGGTCATGTGCAATAAGAACTACCAAGAATATGGATTCACAAAGAATGTGATGCACTCTAAGCCTGGTTGCGCCCAAAGGACTTTCACAGCTGGGGTAGAATCCTCCATCTCCATCAGATGTCTAGGCAAAGGGGAAGGATCCAGCATGGCCTACCTGATCTATACCTTCACACAGGAAAAGAGCAGACCTGCCTCACTCTGTATACCAGGCTTTAGGTATAGTCCAAAGTAGTCTCACCTTTGCAGAGGGCCAGGCACAAACAAAAAAAGATAGCATGAACCATACAGCACTCCAGCCTTGCCATGGCCAGAAGTCTTTGTTAGCTAGTGCTGAGCCTGGACAAGGGTTAAACTTCCTCACTGCAGAAAAACTGAGGAACGTACTTTCACATCTTACCACTTGAAAACAACACCTACAGCCAAGTTAGCAAGCCTGTGTAGGATGTCTGCACAGGGGTGCTTCAGTGTTCTCACTATCAGGTGGCTCAAGTGCCATGAGTAGCCATACCAATCAAGTTCACCTTCTCCTGTCCAGGTATTCTGCTCCTTTTCACCGCACATAAGGTGGCACTCCTTTCACAACAGCAGAGAGACATTCCTGATTTCAAGTTACCTGCCTGTCCTGCAGATAGTACAATTCTTGAACTATGGACCATATGACCCTAACTAGTCAGTCAGGGTCCACACACCACATTACCAACAACACTGCCTTCCCAAACTTCATTATTCTCAGAGGATACACATTTGTACCAAGGACCTGGCAGCATGAGGAGCTAGGAGACAAGTGGGTGGGATATAGCCTTTATCTAAGCCCGGCACATAACCCTGCTGTTGTCCCTTTGCCTTAGAACCCTTCCAAAGAAAGAAAGCAGCAGTTGCCAATTTGTCCTGCTGTCCCAATGAGTGGAAGGAAAAAGGGTTTTCCTGCCTAGAGTTATTAGATATTGTGCAGAGCCATATCTTGTTTAATTATAAAGCTGTCAATGCAGGGGAGAAATGACCAGAATGTGACAAAAACTGTGAGTAGATGATCCTCAGGGGGAATGATACTGACTTGTGCCTCAACAAGTCCATGAGTCAAGCCAAAGCCAGAAGGGGGAGGTGCCTGAGAGATTGTCTGCTTGGAATGGGGAGGGCCTGATCAGAACCAGATCACGCCATGTAATCATAACAGAGTTCTGCCAGGTAATTGTTTACCAATCTGAATGGTGTGTTTGCTTTAAGCAGTTACGTAGGACAACTTGAACATGCTGCCATGGTAGCTAATCCAGGCTGGTATAGAAAGGGGAAGGAAGGTTGTGTGTACAAATCACTTGCAGATGGCTGGGAAGGTATATGTCCCTTGAGAAAGAAATGCCTTCCAACACTGTATTCATAAACTAACTGGACACAGGACTCAAAGGTATGCTAAGTTTGCTGATGAAATAAATTTAGGAGGAGCTGTTGACTCCCTCGAAGGCAGGGGGTCTCTGCAGTGAGATCTAAACAAATCAGAGGGCTGGGCAATCACCAACCATATGAAATTTAACAAGGGCAAATGCTGTATTCTGCACCTGGAATGGGGCAATCCTGGAAGTACAAACAGACTGGGAAATGAGAAGCTGGAGTGCAGCTCCACAGAAAGGGATCTGAGGGTCCTGACTGATGACAAGTTGAATCTGAGTCAGCAGTGCCCTGGCAGCCAGGAGAACCAAGCGTGTCCTGGGGTGCATCAGGCACAGCATGGCCAGCTGGGCAAGGGAGGGGATTGTCCTGCTCTGCTCTGCACTGGGGCAGCCTCAGCTTGAGTATTTTGTCCAGTTTTGGGCGCCACACTCACCAGTGTAACGTTAGATAGGATAGGATAGAAAGGTTATTAGAGAGCATCTAAATGAGGGCTACAAAGATGGTGAAGAGTCTAGAGAGGAAGCATACAAGGAGCATCACAGAGGTCATTTGGAAGAATGAAAAAACATTACTGCTAAAAATGTAGCATGATTTTTGCATGATTGCAAAAAAAGTCTGCCCACAAACTTCAGGTCAGCCTTGTCTATCCCTTGCCATGTGCCTGCTGATACCTGTTCAAACTGGGCTTTAGGTTATGGATGCCAGCTGGACAGTAGGAAGAGAGCACGTCTGATACTGAGAAAGGACAGATTATTTTGCTTTTCTGCTCTCATTCCTCATCATGAGAATGATTTGTGTTGGCCAGAAAGAACTGGCAAAGGTAATGAAATGTTAGCTTGAAGTGAAATAACACAGGAACCTATAGCAGAATGCTGTTCAATCACAGTTGGAACCAGAAAGGCCTTCAGAATAACTGTATCTTGTTTGAAGAAAGCCATGTTAATTTCTTGTCTACATGATAGGCAGAGCTGTAGCAGAGCTCCAGAGAAAAACAAATTTCTAGTCTCTCCTGATGTTATATACATAAGGTATCAAAAACACAACACCAAGAAAATCATGGTATTATGTGAAACCAATCCATATAAATCTTTTATATTGTGTATATCCTCTCTGAGATGAGTAAAAAGGATATGTGGTATGTCTAGTACTGCTGAATTGAATATTCTTTTATATTTATTCACTAGCAGAGGTAGAGAGAGCATACTGAATTTATAAACTGAATTTTTCTTTTCAAGCTTGTGAGCTCCTAATACCTGTGTAAGATATGTCCACTGTAAAGATACTGGAAACAAACTTGTAACGTCTTACAAATATGGCTTTGAAGTTAAGAAAAGTAAGGAACAAAATTGTACAATTTTCAAGTTTATCATTATTAATTTTCAACAAAGTTTTTTTTTTAAAAGGGTATGAATAATTTTCTGGACATTCTAAAAACTGATATGGCTCAGCTGTATGACATTCCAGCTAGTAACAGTTATGGTTGGGTGGAGGGGGGGCTGGTTCTTCAAATACTGTTATAATCAGGTAACATATTTATAACAGTGTAAGTAGTACTTTTTGTAGGATAGCTCTAAATAGCTGGCAACTGACACAGTAAACTCTTGAAGATGATCTTGAAATTTCCTTGAAGTTGGCTCTATGAGAGAGAAAAAGAATTGACAGAAAGAGAGGGTTCAGAGAGAGGCTACACATAAGAGACTAAATGAAAGATGAGCGATGGTTGGTGCAGGAATCCTTGAGAAAAGTTAAATGCTGGATTCACTGACCTGCTCCTCTGCTTGATTCCTACCTTTTCCCTGAAAATCCCCTGAGTTTTCCTATGTTTTCTATTGCAAAGACAGGAAACCCATTAGCTTCTGCTTGCAGACTCTTTCTTAGTAACATCATTCTGATTGCATTTGCAGTACTTTTGTTGTGAGAGATGCTAGCATGAAGATGAAATGCAGAGGAGAAATGAACCCTTTGGACAGCTCATTGTAGATTCAGGACATTAATTTTCTTTCTTCTGAGGGAAAGCAGATGCCGCATTTGATTCTTTTCTACTGAAATAAACTCTCACAAATTCAAGTATTAAAACAACATTGAACTTAGAGCCATGCTATCTGTACAGGATAGTTTTTTCTCTACCGCATGCTTAATTTTATCATTATTTCACTGTTACTGGTTGGGTTTTAATCTTTGGTCAGATTAGAAAGTCTGATACAAAGTAGTTTCAATTTAAATGGATTTCTATGACATTATAAAAAAAAATTGCTCTAAGTGTTGATTGAGAAAGTCATAGATATTTCCCTTGGGAAATTTTTAGTAGCCTTCCAAATAATCCATCAATAGGATGTTCTTAATAAACACGATAGTTTATTCTCTTCTAGGCATTTCTTTCTAAGCTCTTCATTCAAGATGTTTCCAGAAGAGGAAGAAAGCTTTTAAAGCATCTACTCCCCCAGCACAACATTGATTATGACTAATATGCCTCTCATGCTCTGAATGATAAAGAAGCAACTGCACAGCGATTTGCTTTTTTCTTCTAAAAATATTTGCTGTATTTTATTTCTAGTCACCTGTCTCTTTTGGTAATACTCAAACTAATGACAATGGTAACCAACTACCCCCACTGGCTTCCACCAGATATTTTTCTAGTGGTGGTAAAAATATGCATATTTCCAGTTATGTAATTTAATATACATTTTTAATATCTTTACTGTATAACCACAACACTTCTTTTAGTCACATGAACACTTTTTTTTTATTGCAGTTTTTATTAGATTCTGATGGCCGTCCCCCCCATAAAGTGCCACTGTATTTACATTCCAAAATATGTGTAAATTTACATACAGAAGATACATAGAATACATATCCCAAGGACTTCAGGGGATTGTATTCAAATAAACTTTTCTTCATCCCAAGGGAAAAAAATATAATAATAGAATCATTAAAAGGTCCTTCAGGCAGGTAAGTTTCTTCTAATTACATTATATATTGCATTGTTTTACTCAAATGCAGACTATTTTCATGGGATTAAGTTCCTCAGTTGAATAAGAGGTCTGTGAAAGACTGTATGTATCTCTTCAGTCCTATTTTACACATTTTCTTTCACAAAAAGAAAATTCAAACTAGTACAGCTTGTTTCTGTCACCACACTGTAGACAGGACAGGTTCGGAGCTTGGATCTCTGGTGAGAAGGGCGTCCCCCCCTTGCTGCCAAGGGTGGCTCACCACGGGCTGTGTGACAGCACCGTGCTCTGCCACCTGTGCTGGCCAGCCCCTGGTAGTGTGGTGCTACAGCTGTCTGATCTGCCCTCACAAAAATGGCTGCAGATTCTGGAATTCAGACCATGACAATATCATCACACAGGCTGAAGCCAAAACTCTCTTACTGCTCCCATCCTGGTTTGCCAAGACAGACAACTCAGGCACGTGTGGGGAAGATTCCGAGCTCAAAACCTGTGCAACACACACCTGCTACTACAGGCACAAGCACCAAGGGGCAGTGGACTTTGGCTCAGGCACAGTTAATATCAAAAGTAAACAACAGTTACTGCCACTACTGACTACTGTCACACCTTATCTGTGTGGTCTGTCCCTCATTACTGACATCCAGCCTACTTGCTCAGCAGTGTAGGGTGAGTTGGGCCAGCTTACTGCTTCAGCAGATGTCTGACTCAGCTAAAGCAAGACCTAAGCACAAAACAACTAAAATACTGGTAAACCAGTGAACTGTACTAAGTCACTTTTCAGCCTAGATTTTATATGAAAGATGAAGTGGAAAAAACATATGGGGCAAGAAGACAAAACAAGGCTGTTTTTTGTACCACCTGACTGTAGGTGAACTGCCTGGCTTGTACCAGGCAGCAGCACTGAAGGGGGCCATGAGCAAACTGCACACAGCATCTTTTCAAAGCACAGTTCTACAAAACCCCATCCCCCTCAAAACCAAATCCTCTAATCCTCTAATCAAAATGCCCAGAAGTCAAATAGCAGAAATTTACAAAATGTATTAGGTTAAAAAATAACAGAAATGTATTTACATAGCAATAAAAGCAGAATCAGAATAATTCAACAGAGGCTTTTATTAAATAAATAAAGTGCATTTAAAGCCCAATTCTCACCCTTGGACAAAGCTGAAGTAGACCTAAGAAATAATCTGGTAAAATAGCATCATCCAACTATGCTGAAATTTTCATAATCTGTTGCAACCTAGAGAGAAAACCAGTGAATTTGTATAGCAATAAATGGCATGTATGAGTGCAGCTTCTTTCAGCATGGCATCACCTACACACAGCACTCACAGTGCAAGATGCTCTTGTCTCAGGATCCTTAATTACATAGATAAGCTTTCAATCCCAATGAACATTTTTGGGTCACATGCATCTCACCATATTACTCAGAATTTTGATGAAACACCTCAGTTTAGCAATAAAAATCTGATCACAGCCCTGGAGAAGAAAGCAGAGTTCAATTTTAAAAACAGACCTGGTAGAAGGCTGTTCTCTAGCTACTTTTTTTTCTACTTTTTGGTTATTCAGAATATTCCTTGTAAAAGCAAAGAGTTATTACAGAAAGGCACTCATAATAATTCAGAAGCTTTCGAAAAAGGAGGAAGTTCCTTTCTTCTAAAACTGACAAATTTGGATCATGCAACCTTTTAGCGTTTGATATTATCCTTCAGAGCAGTCTTTGTTCTGGAGAAAATATTCCATGAACACTGAATATTTTAAGATATTTCTAAAACAAAATAAAAATAAGTAACTGTGGAAATTTGATAAAAGCTCCAGAGCCACAGAAAAACAAACAAAAACATTACTTCTATTCATGTTTACATCCCTTCAGTGGCAGGATAAAGAAACTCTCTTAAACATGTGGTTTGCCTTTTATTTCTAAACAAAGAAATCTTTAGATCCCCAAAATTACACCCCTTCAAAGATGTCCTTGTAATTTTTCACCACAGAGGCTGCCCACTGTGATTGTCAACATCAGAGCCTGAGTCACTAGACCCAGGAAAGCACTCCTGGCAGAAGGTTCTTGACTCATCTCCCACAGAAAGTCAGAGGTGACCTTCACCCATGAGTTCCCCTGTAGATGACTGTTCTTTGGGACCATTCCATCAACTTTTACCTGGGCAAATCTCCCACAGACTTCCAGTGGACAAGTTTTATCTGCATAAGCACTTCAGGCCCAGGATCTGGATACCAGTATAATGCTTCACAGTGACCAGTCATCCATTCATGAGTTCCCAGTGTGTCTTTCATTATGATGTCTAGTCAGCAAGTCCAAGATCAATAAAGCTATCTGCTTGCCATTCAGTTTTACTACTATCGTCCTACGAGATATTTACTCTAGTTCCACTAACCAAACATATCTTGAAGCAAAATTGTGTATAGTAAAAACTTTGCTGACATAAAGGATCAATTTATAGGCATAGGTAAAGTTTTATTTAGTCACCAGAGCATGCAGCAACAGTTTATGATGTTGGGGAAGATTTGATCCCAGGAGAAGTGCATGAGTGCATTAGTGTGCTTTTGGGAATCTCCAGCTTTATTCTGCAAGGCCAGGTGATGTGAGTGGAAATGATGCTGTGATTCAGAAGTGCATAATGAGACCTGGGGGTCTGTAAGAAAGCATTGCAAATCCTTTCTGTGATAGCCTTGTGTTGTCCTAGTTTGGGGTTAGGCTGCCAAAGAGTTCACTGCAGGTGTCCATACAGCTATGTGCCACCATTGATACAGTGATGAATATCAGTTCTTTGGTACTTCCAGCCCTCATCTTACTGTCTCCCTTTTGTCCCCTACCCTGTTTGAGCCACAGCTTTGCATTTTTGTCTTCATGAATACACTAAACATATAAAGATTGCAAATAATCTGAGAGCTTTTTAAAGCTCAAATATAATTAATATTGGGGTAAGAATACCCAGTTTATTGGTGCAGACTATATTGTTAAATGAGCTCCATTTTTAAAAAGAGTGACTATGCACTCATATTTGCTATATGCATCATAATTCAAAAATCTATAATATTTGTGAGTGATTCCTTGATGATTAGAACCATTGAAAAAGAGAACAGGGATGGGGAAATTATCATAAGCTCAGATGGAACTTCCCTTGTGACTGTGAGTATAAGCTCTAAGGACAAACTTTGGAGCCTCCTGAGAGGTGTTTCACCTCCTGTCCTGTAAAACTCACAGCACTGAGAAATTGTATATATTTTATAGTGTAAGGTGTGCAGCAACACAGGAAACAAAAATCACTATGGTTTTACAAAATGCCCCTATGCCTGCTTCCCAGTAAAATAACAGTACCAGACATGCAAATGCTTTAAAAACTATAATAGTACACTCCACAGTAAACTATTTAAGGCTTAAGTGCCTGTAAAATCTTCCCTTCCTGCCCAATAAATTTTAGAAAACCTTTTAGCTACAGAGATGGATTTGACTCTATGTTGTAGCTGTCAGACCAGAGCTCATATTCCAGCCATATTGCAGTAAATTTTCCCTTGTGTAAGTCTTCATACTGACACTTTGATAAACTAGACATCCAGCTCTGTTGAGAAGTAGTGTGATAGTAATCTCTGGCAAACATTCACAAATGAAAAAGAGAAGTAGGAACACTGGTGTACTGTGTTTGTTCCCATCATTAGACAGAG
>VZUA01023041.1:45756-58880 GCA_013401035.1 Horornis vulcanius | reverse complement strand
GGCTGTGCCCTCACTGTGAACTGGAGTTCTCTGTGCCCGAAAAATGACTTCAGTAAAAGCAGTGAGTACAAAGTCCTGTAGCAGTGTTTTAATGAAAGTAATTATCTAGTGGTTGCTGTAGCTCTTTGCTTGGATGGTGTTTTCATGATATATGAATTGGGAAAAGCTTTGGCAGCTTCAGCTGTTGGTTAATAAAGGTTAGTGAGTTAGATGCTTATGGGAAAACTTTCTGTTCTGATCAGCATGGTCAATGTGTAAGGAGGATGCATCCCTTCCAGTGAACCCACTGCAAGATTTACAAAACATGGTGTTTGAGCATTTTGTCTGCTATCACTGAGTTGAACTGTCCATAATGCCCTCAGCTGTGTCAAACACACACTTCTTGAGGCTACCTTGGTGTACATATCATTAATATTTGTTCATAGTCAATGTTTTTTGCCCTGACTACCATTTTTTATTTTTTCTGAGAGGCTCCTAAATATCTTGGGGGGAAGCATACAGAATTACCTGCTCATTTTTCTTGTATGGGGAGCAGACACAAAGCACTGTTTGATGCAGTTTTCTGAAACTGGTGCAGTGGGAGTGCTGGACTTTGTCAGCTCTGAAAAACGAAAACTGGTGTTACTGCTTGTTATTTATTGCAGAGTGAAAACACAAAGGCCCTTCAATGTGTCGTAAGCCAGTTTTCCTCCATAAAGATCAGAGGGGTTAGGAAGTCTGTAAAATTTATACATTGAAAAGAACTGGAAAGGATCACTCAGGAGGACCTGAGCAGATTTTTTTCCATGGGAGCAGAAAACTAATGTAACTTTAATGGATAATGAAAATGTCAGCTTTTGGGCTGTGTTGGAGTGTGGGCTTTATTAAATGAGCTGGAGAAAGATTTCAAAATCATTTAGCACTGCCCCCTAGACATGTCTTTTTGAGAAGATGAGCTGGATGGGGATATTTAATGGTCTAATGCTTCCACATTTTTTGCTTGGCACTGTAGGGGCAGCAGCCTGGCTCCCTTGGACTTGGCTCCCTGGGAAGTCTTTCCTCTGCTCTTACCTGCAAAGAATACCAGGCCAGTGGAGAAAATGTGTCTAAAACCTCAGCCCACAGCATCACATCTGAAGAATTTGTTGGGGTTTTTTTTTTGGTTTTTTTTGGTTTTTTTTTTTTTGGTTTGGTTTGGTTTGGTTTTTTTTATTATTATCTTTGGAGGTTATTCCAGTCCTGTACAGGTTATTCTGTAATTTTGACAACCATGAGGTGACAAAAAATAAGCTTACATCATATAATTAATGTGTTTTAGGCATTCCCTTCTTTTCCTTCTCACTTTTCTTGCAAAATAGACTTCAGTCTATAATTTTCACAAAACTTGCCAAATGCTTTTTTTAATCCTCTTTTTTTCAATTCAGGGCAAAATTAAAAATATTTTTTATAATTTCAGAGCAGAGGTCTTGAGAGGATTTCTTTCTTTCCTTTTCTCTTTCTTTGAAATATCTGGAACGAGAAAATCTGAAACTTTTTAGGGAGATGATAGTTGCAGGGAAAAAGTGCTTTTAGGTGTTCTGCAGAAACTGTTTTTAGACCTGGCAAGGTGGATACATCCACAGACCCACATTTTATGCATAGTAGTTCTTTACATCAGAGCACTTTCTTGTTCTTCAAGCATGAAATAAGCTTTAAGAAACAAACACTCTCTGACCCTTGTATGGGTGAACAGTTTCTGTTGAGAGGAAAAGCAAAAATCCTTTGTCTTATTTTTGCAGAGGTTCTGTATTGCCCAGGGAGATGCTTCATAAATGTTTGTGGAGGGGTATAAAAAGTCAGATCTGAGCTAAACTTCTGGCTACCTTTGGTTTCACAGGAGAAAAGATATCAAAACCTCCACCTGAGTTTTTACTGTGTTGTGTCACCAGCTTCTTCCCAGGCCCTACAGGGAGCAGCCTGTACATGGAACCTTTTCCATGCTGCTCTGAGTGACAAAACACCTGGTCCAGAAGAAGGCACTAAAAAACAGTATGAGTGTTTGGCAGAGATTAAGTGGAAAGTTACAAAGCCAGAAAATCCACTTTTAGGACATGCAAATTAACATTTAGCGCAGTGAGCCTGAAGTAATCGCCTGTTGCCCTGTTGTAGCTTCTAATGCTAGATAAATTCTAAAGGAAGCAGTGTGTAATGTGCAAAGTCCCTCAAAGTATGATTATGTACAGACCTGTAGCTATTTTTGCCTTGTTCCATCATTATCAATTTTCTTTGTCATTTCATTTCTTTACTTATATGCAGTCGGCAAATAAAAGGTTTGAGTGTTCTGCTTATAACTCACTTGTAATGAATGAGTGCAGAAGGTTTTCCTTTTCTCTAATCTTTCAGGTGTCTGATACACATGAACTAATTAGTATGCAATTTCATTTTCCTGCATTCTCCCAATGATCTGAAAATTGAAATTGCCATTTTAAATTTACACTCTCAGCATGTAATTAGTAATGGCACTACAATGCTTGTAATTGGCTTGTGATTTAAAGGGTCACTGACCATGTTTTTGGAAGCAAATTAAAGCCTAAGTCCTATTTGCTTTTTAAAGTTCTCCTGACCTCTGTTTCTCCTCACAGGTTGGCTATGATAAAATAGCACCTGTGTATTGTTTACCACTTTATTAGTGAAATTAACTACTATTGTTTGCAAATACAATGACAAAAAAGATCACATGTGTCTATTTTTCATTAATTGGTCGTGAAGTATAACCAAAATGCTCACACTAGCTGTTTCAGTAATGAGTCTTTTTTGTCAACCTTTTTTTTTTTTTTTTTTTTTAACAGCAGTTTCTCTTTTCTCTTGTCCTTTTGCATTTATGGCTTTAAAATATGTTGGTTTGCTTTATTCTGATTTCACTTCATCTCTGCTCAGTCCTTGCATCTGTATTTTTCTATTTCTATATTAGTTACTCTTTTCAAGGCAGTATGAATGAGAATAGATATGGCCATGGGCAAGATCACTGTTATCCCTCTACCATATCCAAAATCATAATGGCAGCTAATCTCTAATACAAACTGCCAGCAGGAGTTTGTGAATGTCACTCCTCTCTAGTGAGTTCTAACCTAGAATCCATGCCTGTGCCCTTACACTTCTCCACTCTCAGTTTCATTACTCCCCGGTTGGTCTCCCAGTTCTAACCATCCTCATATTGATTAATTCATTTTTTCCCCTATTCACAACTTTTAAGTGTTTTGTGGTCTTTTGGACATGGAAATTGTTTTTGTGAAGTGTTGACCGACAGCTGTCAAGAGTAGATTCGAGCATAGCTTACACCTGGAAACTTTAGAGAAAATGCACTAATTACTGAGCATCATGCCACTGTGTGGGAGATGTGTTTGAATAACTGACCTGTTGCTGGAGAATACTGTGTATTAATGTAAAGTATTAAATACAGTAATAAAATCCCTATTTTTTATCCCTCACTAAAATGGAATAAACTATCTCTCCAGAGACATTGGTATGGTTACCAATTTTTAAAAATAAAAATGTTCAAATATTTATTTTATTATTGTGAGTAGTTGGAGAATTGAAGGATTAATCTACAAAACAGGTAGAAGCTGCTCAGTTTGGTATCAGCATCAAAAAGTGGGAAGTAAAGTTGGTTCAGGCTGATTATTCAGCTTTTTTTTCCTCTAGTTTTTATTGCATGCAAGATGAATCCAAATATTTCATTTGGAGTTTCTTCTTCAAAGACTTCATCCCTTTCCATCTATATTTCTTACAGGTTTTTTGGTTTTTTTTTTTTTTGAATCAATTTTTGAAAGTCAAGTTGTAATTTCAAAATGGAAAAGCTACAAGTCTTAGAATGTATGGAAAGAGAACTATAATTCTACTGTTTTCCTAATTTATCCCCCAAAGGGTTTTTCTGAAATTATGCACTAAACTTCAGATGAAACACAATAATGAGAAATACAACAGTTTGATGGAAAATGTTCTCAGTCTCTGATTGGCAATTTGAATCTATTAGTACTCTAGTCCAAAGTAAAATATATTTGGTTTATTTACCATTTCAGCATGTCTGTTGTAAAAAATACTTTTTGCTTTTTCTAATTTAGCTTTTTTAATAACTTTGCACAGCTTTAAAAAAATTTCTTCACTATATTTCTTGAAACTATGAATAAACACTTTTGCTGCAGAGACTGTTAATGAAAAAGATGACCTGTGATGGAAAGAGACCTATCCCAGCAGATTCAGAGCAAAATATTTCCCTAACCTCTGTCTTATTTAGAGATAATTTATTTAGTCTTTTCTTTTATTGAAAAGCACAGAGAATGCTTTAAAAAAAGTCTAAATATATTGTAATATTATTGCTGTTAGGCAGATTTTGTATTTTGATTGAGGCTTAATTTGGTTTTTACACTAGTGTCTCCACACCACTTTTGGCTTCAATCCCACTTCTAGTGCTCAGCCTCACCTTTTTGGGGCTTAATTAGATCTGTGACTATGAATCTCACAAAACTAATCATAACTACTATGACACACACAAAATTTATTTGTATAAAAAACCTCAAGTCCCATCATTCTTATCCCCAAGCAGAGAACCATAAAGTACTGTATGGGGTTTTCTTCTCAAAAAAAAGTCAAGGGAAAAAAAGCTCATCAGGAGCTTCCAAAGAGCAAGTACACACCAGGTGATAGCTATTTGCTAATGAAATGATAAAACCCAAAATACACAGAGGCCTTGTAGAACATTCACTCAAACATCTGTTGGTGAGAGCTCCAAGCAAACTGCCATCTGTGAAACCATTCATTTTGTCAAAGTTCATTTCCTCATTCATGAGCACTGGTGTATGGGCTTCCAAAAATACCTGTCACTGCAGCTTAAATGTTTTATATCACTTAATGTAGCTCACAGTGTCAGGTGAACTTTATGAAGTGCAGTCTCAGAGTCGTCCTGCAAGGTGATGTGTAGCATATAAGATTTAACCTGCGAAGTTAAATGCTCAAAAGTTGTTAAAGTTCTGTTTTCTTTTTTTTGTCAATACTTCAAAATTTGGCTCAACATCATAGAAAGATTTCCTTGGAGGACATTGATGAGAAGCAGTAAGTACCTGAAAGCCCTTGGCTGTGGAGAACAGAAAATAATAAGGAAAGTGCAGTTGAATTAAAACAATCCCACTCAGGACCTTTGATCTGCAGGAATTAGAAGAGGTTGTCTGCTAGCCAAAGTCTGCCATAAATTCACTGACTTCAGTGAACTCAATACCGGTGTCTGCTCTCTGCAGACCTCCCTCAGCATCTATACGTTTAGCTTACACGTCAGAAATCTAGTTTATGTACTCAGAGCAGAAAACAAAGGGACTGGGAGCCTATTTCTTAGTGTAATCATCCACAGACTCCCTGGTGCCCCATATCTTGGTATCTATTTCATATCACACCTCCTGCTATCATCCCACGCACAAACACATTCAAACAACTTTGGGTTGAGGTTCTGGGTGCACAAAAGTAGTCAGTTCAGAGTCAGCATTCCCATGGCAACTGAAGCTTGATGCTGTTATGAACACCATCCATAACATGCTCTGTCAGCCCCTGTGCCAGCTTTCCTTAATTACTTAGCTGCATGTGGCTGAAGGACTGAAGGAACAGGACCTTTAAACACTTTATTCCCTGCATCTGCAACACCATCCATTTCAACTATTTTTTTTTTCTGATTTGTCATTCTGATATTAAAAGCAACCAAACCTTAGGAAGTGGTGACACCAAAAGGAGCAAATGTGTGTCCACATGGTTTCTTGCACCAGGAAGAAGCAAGTAAAAGGTGCCCCAGCACCTGTGTGGTGGTGCATATTGCAATGATGTGTGGGTATCAGAGTCACCTTGGGGAGGACAGCATCCAAATCTGTGAGATGATGCCATGCTGATGTGTGATAATCATATGAGTAATTTTTACCTTCTAACCGCTTGCTTAAAAACTGGCAAAGCAAAGGACTCTCACTCACAGTTACTGTCCTGCTAGACTTGACTTCTAGAAAAGTGTTGTTACAAAATATTTCAAAAAAGCTAAGGTTCAGGGGACAAAGTTCAAGAAAAAGTGAAAATGCATGCCAGGATATTAAGAGGTTTTTGGTGCAGTACACAGGCATATATACGTACACAATCCCGGGATGGGTCAGCTTGAAAGGGACCACAGTATGTCATCTGCTCCCATGTCCCTGCTCCAGCAGGGCCACCCCAGTCCACATGGGATTGTGTCCAGAGGGCTCTGGAATATGGCCAAGAAGGAGACTCCACAGCCTCTCTGGTCTCTGTTCAGGGCTGGTCACTGCCCAGGGCAGAAGTTGTGCCTCCTGTGCAGGGGGAATTGCTTGGCTCAGTCGTTGCCCATGGCTCTGCTGCCATTGCTGCCCCCCAGAGCAGAGCCTGGGCCCTGCTCTGACCCTCTCTGCACACAGGGACAGCCAGGGCTGAGGCCCCCTCAGCTGGGAATCCTCTCCAGGCTGAACAGCCCCAGCTCCCTCAGCCTTTCTGGACAGGGAGATGCTCCAGGCCCTGAATCACCTTTGTCCCCCTCCACTGGACCTGCTCCAGGAGCAGCATGTCCCTCCATCCTGAGGACACTGTCCTGGACAGTGCATCCCAGATGTGCCCTCACAGGGCTGGGCAGAGGGGCAGGATCCCCTCCCTGACCTGCTGGCAATGCTCTTCCCAATGTCCCCCAAATCCCACTGACCTTCCTTGCTCCCAGGACACGCTCCTGGTCAGGGACAGCTCATTGCCCACCAGAACCCCAGGTCCTTCCTCATAGAGCAGCTCCAGCAGATCCCCTCCAGCTTGTGCTGGTGCCTGGAGTTGTTCCTGCCTGGGATCATGATCTGCATTTCCCTTATTAAGTGTCAGACATTTCTTACCTGCCTATATCTCCAACCTGTCAAGGTCTCTTTGAAGGGCTTCACAGCCCCTCAGGGGTTTTGGCCTCTAATCCCAGCCATGTGTGGTCAGAACTGATGAGGACCTCTCACTGACCAGTGAACTGCACTGACCCCTCATCCAATCATTGAGGGACAAGTTAAAAAATTCTTTGCCCCAGTATTGAACCTTGGGGGGCACTGCCAGTGGCACATCACCAACTAGACCCCATGACACTGATTACAACCCTCTGGACCTGCTGCTCACCCCTTTCTCAGTCCAAGTTCATCTCTCCTCAGTTTCCATGGCCCCAGAGCAGTCCAGGCTGTTGGAAGCTCAGAAAGTCACCAGCACCATGAGAACTGCCACAGACAACCAGGGCAGCCAGTCCTTGTCAACTCATCCTCCTTGACCTTCTCTGGAAAACATGGCATGTTTTTGTCATCTCACAGGCCTTCCAATTTAAGGCACACACAAATTCTGTAAACAGAAAAGTGGGAGCGTATTTTACTCTTGCACTCTTAGAACCTTTTTCTTCCATGAGTGGTTAAGATAAAAAGACATTGTTCAAGCCTTGACTGCCTCAATGAGACTTTTCAAAGATTGTCTATCACAAAACCAAGAAATGTTTAATTTTTTAACCTAATTTTTTGCCTGCAAATTTTTGTAGAAGGAAAAAGTATTGTGAGCAAAAATGTACACAGAAATATGGAAAACCTCACTGAAGGGTAACTTTTAATGTTTCTGTATCAGCTTTTTTTTAACTTTATTTTTGAGTCCTAATTTCAAAAGATAAAAAATATTTTATGAGTGTGGTTGTCGGGATTCAACAAATAGCCAAATTCTTAGGGTTCAGGAGACACTAATAATTTCAGCCAACCTCCTCTGTTCTGTAACAGCATCTGTGAGCTAAGAAATCATTTGAGTGTTGCAAGTCTCTTCATTAATCATATCAATCATCTGCCCTGTCTGCTTCACTAGCTCTTCACTCCTATTGTGTCCACCCCAAATCTAAGCCTCTCTCCCCAACAACCAGTGTCCCAGCAACTAACAGGTTATCCTCAAAGATTGATTAGCATTACCTTGACCATGCAGAAAGGAGATAAAGATGCCTATTTTAATGTTGGTTGTGCACCATTTGATAGCACTATTATCACTAAATAATTCTATTCTGGTGGAGAGATTAAGTTAGTGTTAATTTCCCACTGTGTTAAAGTAAGATTAGAATGTGCAATGGGGTCTCACAGTAGGGATCTCACAGAGCCAGGGAAGTCAGATTTCAGATTATTAACACTCCTTTAATCAGTACATTGGATGTCTTTGCAAACCATAAGATTCTATAATTCCATGACTTCTTGATCTGGGAATATGCATAGGACCTAGACAAAGCCCACTGAAGCCAGAATTTTTTCCTGTTTTCCTTTTTGGGCTCAAGAGAATAGAGAAGATCATAATTTTCTTTGGAGTTTTTACTAGAGTGCATCTGCCAAAGTGCCATAAAAACAGATGGAAAGTGTGTGAGAGAAAATACCTATCAATATTTGAAGTTATGTCACAACCAGAAATTTCCCTGAGTGTATTTTCATGATGATTTTAATATTGCACCTTTTTGAATTCCCTTCTTTCCCTAAGCAAGATGGTTTTCATGTAGGATGAAAAATAAAGTATGTTTTTGACCTGAGTCTGGCATCACATCTAGATCTACAAGTGATTGATCAAAGCTATTTTACAAAGGGAAATACATGTAGATGTTTTCACTGGCATTTTTATTTACATACTCTTAGGCTGATTCTTCAGGATGTCTTCTAGACATTGTGAGGATGTTCTTTCTGAGAGCCATTAACATTCCAAAGGCAGGAAGAGTTTTCACAAGTTCAAAGCATATGAAGAAACTAATAATAGCAATAAATGATCTTGGTGTTTCTTAGGTAACATTCAGTTTCAGATAGTTAATGTTCATTTGATCAATACTTTGCAGATAAGATAATATTTGCGGGGCTACAAACTCTGAACAATGTGAGATTGATTATGGGCCACTTCTTGAGATGACAGTCTAAACATGCCAGTGTTTGAATAATTCATATAGTCCTGTTAATGGCATTCATAACAACTACCTTTGGGACTAAAATAATGACTTAATAATAAGAAGGAACAGACTAAGCAAGTTTTTAGTCTGTCTAATTATGTAAACTCTCTGAGGCATAAATTGAAAGTTCTCAACAAAAGCCAAATGAAGTAGGTGCTTTTTGATAATTCTCATAACATATGTTCCTCCACATTAGCATTACATGGGCTGAACAATCGTTGTATTTATGTTTCCTGTACAAGCAGGGTCTAACCTGTATTCTGATCTCTTCACAGAGAGGCAAATTAAATTAGTGGTCCAATTTGCATCTCTGATTCTGCATACCTAATTTAAAGCAGGTACACGAATAAGTCTCATTGAGGATGGCAAAGGTGATGATCTGTTTTTAGAGGGCTGGCTGAGGCTTAGGTGCAGGTGAGTACAGGGAAGTCCTGAGAGGTGTCTTTTCCTACTGTGAGGCGTGATAGACTGCAAGCAGCAGAAGGATGAGTTTGCAGAGGAGTTAATAACAAAGTTATGAGGGTGCTTTGCTGGACCTGCATCCACATAAGTGAAACAAAATGGGCTGGAATCAGAAACAACCTGAATGTTTAATTGGTCTGTCCTCAAGGTGCAATCCCACAATCATGCTGGGAATTATTATTTTCAAAGCAACCTGTAATGATTGTTCTCCTAGCCTATTACAAGACAACTATCATGTGACTATTTTACAATAAAATGTTTTTCTTCATGGAGCAGACCCCCTTCCAGCATGTCAGCAACAGCTGCGGTGCTGCTGTGGATAAATCGCTGCATATCCTCACTGTGTGCTGCTTAAAACGCACATCACTGCCACTGTGCTGACTGCATTAATGCCCTGAACTAAATCCGGGGAGCTCTGCTGACAGTGCTGATTAGGAGAGTATCAAAAAGCCACAGACAGGCAAGACAGATGAGCACCTTGTGTGCAGGTGCCAACAAGGCTTTGCAGCAGGGAAGTTAATAGTGACTGACCTGCTGTGCCCTTCCTGCTCCTCATCAGCAGCTCTGCAGCTTGTGTGGCACCAGGGTGAAACACCAGTTTGTCCTGTTCAGATTGGAGAAAACAATCCTGGTGACTGAAAAGGAAGCACGGGAGGGAGCTTTCAGACTCCCTGTCTTTCCCAGTATTGAGGGAATTGTGTCAGGTTGTTCATTTCCTGGGTTTATTAAAAAACATTTCTATTGGCAAATGTCTCTATTTTTCATCAGAAAATGTTTNGGGGGGTGTGTGTTTCTTCTGTGGGGCTGATTCCAGCTTTGTCAGAATTATGACTTTAAAAAAAAAAGAGAAGAGACAAAAAAAATTAAATTTCAATCCTTGAAAACCTGATGAGATCAGCAGGGAAGGGTTGCTGTAATAAATCTTTTAATGCCAGTATAACCTTGATCTCTTATTCAACCCCATTTTTATATGAGTAATGGTGAGTAGCAGTAAAGATATATTTACTCTGTGCTAGAAAAGATGAAGAATTATTTATGACAATACTATTCCATCTCATAACTGAAACAGGTAAACACCTTTTTCTCCATAAAATGTATTTCTGTTTATGAATCTAAAACTACATTTAAGGTGTCAAAGTCCCAAGGTTTCATGTAGGCTTTAATTTGAGCATTTCTGGAAAGCTTGCTCTGGAGGAACACTTCAGACAAGGCTGTTCTGCAGGAAATGTTAGTGGCGTTATTGCTAACAGTGAGATAACAAATGAGGGGAATATGGTTATGGATTCTGTCCAGGAGCATCACGTAGAGATCTTCCTAAAGTCACTCTGTCTTCTCATCCCTCTTCTCCTCTCCTGCCTGGAATAATGTAGATAAGACAGACGCAGTTGGGTGGTTTTTTATCTTTTTTGCCCAGTTTATAGCTTCTGCAAACTGAATATGCTAACATTTGATCATAAATTGTAAGAGGAAGATGAACACCTTCCACTGGAGCTGTCCCAGTCCATGCTGTTCTGTTGCATTCACACATTACGATTCTGAATTTAATCTTTTTTCTTATGGTTCTAAGGTTTGTAAACCATGCTGGGAAGTTACTGATGGCCTTTGTTTTGTGGCACCCTTTGGACTTGTTTATGAAAAACAAGCTTCTATGTTAACTCACAGCTAGCAGTGGAGCTGCACACACACCACGCATACTTGCAGGACTGGTTCTGAATTGTGTCTGAAAATGGGCACTGTACAATCACCAGGAACTCACAAAACTACCTTGCTCATATTACCACTTTCTCTTGGAGAAAAAGCCTTCCTCATTTATTTCCTTTCCAATACAGATTTTTTTTTAAGTTCCAGTAAAATCTAGATTGGGTATGTCTTCATTGGTGTAGACAACAATTTAGCACTCCCAAACAGATTAGATTGAGTCACTGGAGTCAACAGCATTAGTGAAAATTGTTTAATAGCTAATGGCTCCTAGAGAATCAGTGCTGAGAGCAGTGAACACAGCACCCTGGTTACTTTTTCCCCTCTTGTGGAGAAAGGCCACAACTCTGTAACCTGCTGTGAGCATCAGAGTGCTCTGTTCAATCATGGAGCTGGGAGGACTTTGGTGGTTGAAGCAAATAAGATTAGAAGGAATTTCAGGGACTGCTTAAACTGAAGCAATTGATTTTATTCCCCAGCTCTTAGACATACGCTGCTGTAGTGGGTATCTGCCTCAAGTGATTGTATTTGATTTGTTTTGGCTGCATGGAAGAATTCAACATGCAATTGTGTACCCAATAGAGAATCTGAGGCGGTGTTTCTTGACACAGTCCTTGAATTCACATAAACTGACCTGATTCCATGCCTGTGCTTTCCTTGTGCTTTCCTCAACACCTGCACAGTGACTTTGCACTATCCACCCTGTGTGTGGCATAATCCAGTTCTTGTAGAGTCAGATTTAAATACTTTGGTATCCTACTACTGGCTTCATTTTACACACAGTTTTATGAACAACTCAGTGTTCATCACTCATTCCACTCCCAAAAATCCTCCTCATTGACATGCAAAGGCCATCAGAACAGATTCAATAGCCAGCAGGTGTCAAACAGAATCTTATCCGAGTTTCATAAAGTTCTTCATGCCGTAAGATTTTAGGGCACTGGATGTTTGGATTGCAGCCAAATCCCTGGCATATCCTGGGTGAGTCAAGTCCCTTGGAAGTCACTGGATGCAGGAGACCCCTCTGAGCAGGTGCTGAGCACAGGCCTTTAAGCAGTGGTCAAGTGTCAAGTCTGAATCCATTGCTCTTAAAATAAATTTAAATTGTAAATGTTAAAATGAAAAAACTGATATGTTTTCCTCTTTCTTTCTTTTTTCTTCTTTTTTCTTTTTTCTTTTTTCTTCTTTTTTCTTTCTTTCTTCCGCTCTTCTTCTTTTCCTCTCTTCCTCTTTTCCTCTCTTTCTCTCTCACTCTCTGTAAATAGATTCCTCAAATGTCCATGCCCATATTTTCTTCTTACAAAGCCTTTACTATGCCTTATTACTTAAATTACTGAGGTAAATCTCTCAAAACACTATTGATCTCCTTTTGTCCTTTATTTTTTCCAGTTCATCTAGGTAATGATAAGGGATCTTTAATAAGTAACTCTATTACCTTTTTTAAAAAGATATGTTGTTCTTTCATTCCTATCCTGGTGACTTTCACCTCTTTGTTTTCAAACATCATCACCCATGTAATCAAAATGTGTAATTTTCTGTCCTGGATCTGAATCCACAAAACAGAGCTTCCTGAGCTGTTTTTCCTTCACAATTGCCACAGAAAAACATGTTCAAAAAAGCTTTTAGCACTAAAGGATGTAATTCACATTTCTTCACCGCTTCCTACTGAAGTCTGTTAAATAGGAAAGATTTCAGCACCTTCTTCGTTATATCCATTGCTAAAGTTGTAGTATTTTCAATTTTTGCTGAGGTTGAACTTGAAAAATTTAAAACACATAAAAGAACCCACAGATACAATTTGAGAAATCTTATACAAAGAGAAAATTAATTCCTGGTGTACCCGTATTCACTGAAAAGCATGACATTAGCCCAGAGGAGATTTCTGTATAAGCAAGCCATGGGAGTTTGAAGGCATTTTTTTTTCCCCACTTCATTGGAATTTTTCTGCAAACCTTGACAGGTTATGTAGACCTTGGAAAGCAAGGCAGCCTGGTTTTATTTCTTGCAT
>VZUA01023041.1:15075-28586 GCA_013401035.1 Horornis vulcanius | reverse complement strand
AAGATAGCCTTGTCATTCCCTTCAAGAGGATGCTGAAAGTTTTTGGAGTGCTCTGGCTCCTTCTGGACACAATCCATGACTGCACTTCCATTTGGTCACCCCACTTCCCATTTCTTCATTTATATGTTATTAAAGAATGTTATAGAAAACTCCCTGCCTTATGCCCCAAATGAGGCACTGAGGCTGTAAAGATTATTGACAAGAACTGCAGCTGATGTTTCAGATCCTTGGAGAATACTCTTGTAAATAGTTTCGACACTCCATATTTCATTTTCCTAGCTGGGGGTATAACTGAAAAGAACTAACATTTTCTTCAAAATCCATGCCCACTCTACTACTTATTTTCTGCTGTTATAAATTGTGAAATCAGGGCAGCAGCTTAAACTCCTTTTTCTTTATTTACTGTTAGTTAAATTCAGGCATGTCACTTCATTTGGTGCCTCCAAACACCTGGAGTTTTCTCTTCACACTTAACCATTCCCTNTAGTCCTAATTTTGCAACCATACCAGGGTATTGTCAGTATTTTATCTTAAAACTGATGATGTGTTGGGTTTTTTTGAAGGCAACAGAAATGTCAAATTACAATGTTTCTTCTGCTGATTATGGAACCAGCTAAGCACTACTAGAGAAAAAGCAGTTGGTGATAAACAGATTATTGTAAGATTGGCAAAGCAACTGTTACACCTATACGTTTTAAAAATGTGATGAATGCCAGTGGTTTAATAGATTTGGGTTGGGTATTTTCCTATGAAACTAATCTCCAGTATTAGACAATATTACCAAAATTCTTTATCAACTCTGTTAGATTGTCTCAGAACTGCAATCAAATTATTCTTTCAGTTTAATGCATAACCATCTTTTTCACATCAAAATGCCTCTTGTTTGAAATCAAAGGCAAAATTGCATTCCAAATAATTATCCTCTTTTCATTATACATATACAAAACGCATATCTATCATGCCATCATAACATCTACTTATAGTCATTTTCTAGCATTTGTTTACAGTGTTCAAGCTTCCAAGTGATCAAATCAAAGAGTTATTGTTGAAAAGCTAAGCCAAACCCAGCTTCTACTCTTTTTTTTATGAAGTAGTTTCGAGAAGTGGAAATGTGTCTTTATTCTGCCAGCCACAGAGAAAGATGGACAATTAACTTAAATTATAAGAGAAATTTTTGAACCAGGAAAGTTGCATGAGGTGACTCTTTCCTTTTTTTTTGTATGGGAAGAGAACATTATTTTTCATCTAGTATTGGTTAGCTGAATTTGTTTCAATGCTGGCATTCATCTGTCACTAAAAATTAAGGAATGTTTTTTACTCACTCACATGGTATTTGTTTCTTATCTGTTATTCCACCTGACTCTTTTCCCCCTTTTTTGATGTAATAATCTGATCATTTGAAATGAATTCTGAAGAATCTTTTGAGATAAGAAATCACTATAGCATTGCAATTCAACAACTCATCTAGAGATCTGTTCAACAACTCATAAGGAGAAAACGGTGTGGATTGTTTAATTGTCTTTTGACAATTTTTATTGTTAGCAAAACATTAAACAATACCAGTACTGGTAGCCAAATAAGAGATTTATATGTGGGCCTCCAGTTTAATTGTTTTAACACCCACACTGAGTAAAAAACAAAACAAAACAAAAAACCCAAACAGAAAATGCTTAACAACATCTTAATTAAATAAGGGCTTGAAAGACGCAAAATTGGAACAGGATGAAATGTTCGTTTAAGTCCAGTCTGGTAATTAACATAATGAGGAAATTGCATGACTTCTGGAAGGGTTGAATTGCTAAGCCATGCGTTGTGAGTGGGCTTGGAGAGACAGGGTGTTTTGTAGGAGCTATAAACTGAAATATATCACATTATAAACAGAAGACACCTGTATTTCTCTGGATCTTTAATAAGCCACAGCCATCACCACTAGGCCACAAAAGGAATCAATGTGCTTGACAGGAAGAGCAACAAAAGTGGTCTCTGGTTCTCCAGATGCAAAGGTGGTGCTGGTTTTTTCACTAGAATTTCTCAGACTTCTAAAGTTCTGAGATTTCAAATAGCAAAATGAAAATTGTGCAGCCATCAGCCTTTTTTAGTGCTTTCTATTGGGATAAAAAATTATATTTTCAGTCATTGTGAACATTTTGTCTTTCCAATGCAAAACCATCTTGTTTCTGGCAGCCGTCACTTCTATTTGAAGGACTTAATTTAGATGCCACTTGGTGAGTGGCTTCACAGTGTCATATTCTGCTTACACAGCCTAGTAGCTCACAGGATGCAGCAGCATCTCAAGGCAGGTTGGGAATAAGTTATTAACACAGACCTTTCCCACTCTTTGCCAGACACTTGCTTATAGATAAATTTTCCTGCAAGAAATAAAAGCAGCCACTGGTAGGATAAGGTAATAATGGATAAAGAGCTCTGAGTGGTTTAGTGAAAGACAAAAGCAGGTAAAGACTGATGCCCACTTCTAATTTGCACACTGTTGAATTTACTGACTTCGCATTGCCTAGGCTAGAATCTTAAACAGGTCATTTTATTCTCTTCTTCCATTGCCCATAAACCATAGACTTAGTTTTACAACTAGATGGTCACTATTTGCTTTTAGGACTGTGCAGCTCAAGATAACAAGATGAACTAAAAGCTTCTTTCCTTTCCTTTTTCTTTTCTTTCTTTTTTTTTAAAATCGTTGTATGTTGCCAATCTGTTTTTAACAGTGCTAACACGTATCTTACAGAAATGGTATTAGGAGCTATGCCTTGATTTCCTACTCAGAGTTGTTGTCCAGCAGTATTTGATGGCCATTCCGGGGGTCACACTCTAACTCAGTTTTTTTCCCTAAATCATTTCAAATTAAATGCATTATTCACATTAATAATGTTACTAAATTGCACATTTCAGCATTGCCCTTCCTAAATTGCTTTTGACTTTGCAAAGCTTTCCTCTACAATTCATTTTATGGAAATGTTTATAGTAGTAATTGAATTTCAGCCTAGAAATTAAATAAGGCAGCATAAAATCTTGGTTTATTTTCCTGTTTAAATGCTTTATTTAGGCTGCATTCTATCATTTAGCTAGCAAAGTCTGAAGCATCTGTAGAATCATTGATTTTACTCTGGCGAAATACAGAGGGATTATTAGAAGGGCAGACAGACGATAGGAGCTCTCTGTTGCAAGTTGTCCAGAAAATAGGCATCAGACAGACATAGCATGATTACATTCTGTGGTTAAAAATTTGTGTGATGTCACCTTCACAGAATCATAGAATCATCAAAGTTGGAAGAGACTTTTAAGATCAGCAAGACCAACCATTAATCCAATACAACCACTGTAAGCCCTAAACCATTAAATCATGAACAGGAACAACGACCCTGTCTGAGCTGAAAATTAGCTACGGATAGGAGTTTACAGTAGAAAAATGTTGTTCCACAAAGTCCTGCTCTGTTCCCTGAATTATATTCCCCGCTATCTCTGTTAAGCTTTCAGTAAAAACTGAGGGGTTAAATAAGTGCTCCGGAGCCTGTTTTTGACACATAAAAAGTTCATGATCACTAACAAAAATTACTTGGGAAGTTTCCCTAAACAGTGGAGTCCTGTACAGCTCTAAAGTACTGCAAGAGAGTACTGTCAGCTCCCTCACTGACGCACAGCTTTTCTGTGAATATCACTCCCCTGCAGATAAAAGCTAAATTGAGTAATGACCCATTTCCTATTACAATAACAGGTTTTGATCTTGCCTCAAAAAATCTGGGAGTGTAAGCAAAAACCACCTGGTTGTTTTGAATTTTGATGTGCACAGGATCTGAGTCTGGAGCAGTTTTTTGTTGCTGTGTGTTTGTAGAGGGAATGTTGGGTTTACTTGAATAGCAACACCTTCTGAAAATGCAACACATGAAATTTTAATGGAAAGATGTTAGTTTTTCATTGTTCTAAATTCCTGCCTGTTTTACCAAGCTATCATTTCCACTGGCTTGAAATAATCTTCTGTCTCAATTTGTGAAGCAGAGGCATATTTTCCTTGCCCTCCCTTAAAAAAAAGAAAGTAGCTACACAATTTTTAGGTGAAAATACAGAAATAAAAGGTCCAAATGTGTTTCTTATTCATGCCCTCTTCTTCCATGGTGGTGCTTCAAAATAGCATCCACTTTTTCCTAATAAAAGTGTTTGTTGTTTTCAGAGCTACCCCTAAATTGGTTTTTGACTCAAGCAGGGTTGGTCACAGTTGTTGCCCTACAATACTCTGAGTCTTGAGAAGAAAAAAAGTATGACAAAGAAAATACAGATGATAGAGAGAAGCAAAATGACCTTATCAAGGTCAACTCCATTTAAGTAGCAAAAAATACCTGATGTAAACACAGATGAGGCAAAAGCCAGAGCACGATGAGGGTGAAAGAATGGAATGGAACTGCACCTTGTTCTGTTTTCCAAGAACTTGATGCTTTATTTACTGGGATGTGATATTTTTATTAGCGCTGCACATATTTTCCTATATATTACTTTTTGACTAAGCAAGATTCTTAATTTTTTCTTCATGTATCTGTCAGCATCTCATGAGTAAAATATACAAGGGTCAAGAAAATCTATTTTTCTCTGAATAAGACTCAATTTTGCATTCTTTTTGTGCCACTTTGAAAACACAGTGAAGCTTTATTGTGAGATTCTAGTTGACTTCAGAAAATTTTTCAAAATCTGCTATTCATTTTTGTATTCCGTTTCCTGCATAAAGAAACCAGAAACAGATGATTCCTATCTTATCAAATGAGGAACAGAGATGGTGTCTTTTGTAGCTAAGTAAATAATGAAATTGAGACACAAACATAAAGGAGTGGTGGAAAAGAAACTTCAAGTTAATCTAATCTAAATTTAAAGGCAGGAAAACATCTTGCATCTTTCTTCAGAGGAGAGGGAAATGTGCTTAAAACCAGGCTGACATTTGCCTAGCAGTAAGCAGAAAATGAAATAGTCATATCTCAGCATGTTAAAGCATCACATAAAGTAGATATGAGCAGTTCCCTGTCAGTTTCTGAATCTTAACCTATTCATTGGTTTCATCATGTATTTTTCCCTAACAACACCCTACTCAGAGTCAAGTGTTGATCCAAGGAGAATATTTGGCTTTTTTTAAATTTTTATTTCCATGTTAAGTCAGGTGTGTCTCTACAGCAATGTGCTGTGCAAGATCCCCTTTGCACTCTGGTTAATAACATTCATCCTGCTTGCTCCTCAAGTAAAGCAAGAACAGTTTTCCAGTCAGAAAACATGACAGAAAAGAAAAATCTCAGCAGAGAAGAGACTTTAAAGGGAAAATCACTGTAGACATGGAACTATTGCAACCAAACATTTCCCCAGTTATCTGGGTCTTGTCCAAGAGCACCTTGAGACTTTTAATATAAAGTATCACAATAGACTTTCATCAGAATTTCTTCATTGTTTTTATTTGGCTTCTGTTTCTGTACATCTACTCACTCAACAGGCATAAAGACATAAATAGAGACTTTTTTCAAAATGGAGATATGTTTTTGAATGTTATTTATGACATTAGGACAGAGCTGAGAAGATACCTGAGTTGACAGTGCTCGTACTTACATTTGATAGTTTTCCTTAAAATAAGCCAGAAAATAGGTTATTTTGAAGCAGTACAAGCTTTGAAAGTTAGTCCTTGGGATTACAAGAAATTCCTGCTTAATTATGTACTATACATAACCAAGCCTTAATTGCTTTTGTTGCTGGAGTGATCTCCTTAGAAGCTTCATGTTTAATTAACTACAAGATATATTAATCCTATTTCAAGCCATCTTTTCTGTGTTGTATAATTAAGCAGAAAAGTATTTTCACAATTAGAAATTAATTCTATATATAGCTAGTGAAAAGAAAACACCCCGTAAAGAAGATACAGACCTGGTTTTTCCAACGACAAAAGTAAAAATATTTAGACCCATCTTAATGGGTTATCTTTGTTAAGAAGTAATGAGAGTTACAACAAACCAATACTATTTTCAGAATTAAGAATTATTTGAATTAAGAATTTCAGAATTATTAAGAGTATCACTTAATGACCTCACGGCAGATGGTTACTGACCTCCCTTTGGCAGCATCAGAAATTCAAAGGCTTGATATGTTATTTATAAATATTGGAACAGACCCTCCCTGCATGTTCTTTTATCTGAATTTATTTTTCTTGACTTTGAGAGGTTTTTCAGTTTTTCTATATACTTTGGCTGTGCTACCTCAAATACTGCTGCTATAACATGAGACAAAAAACCAGTGTGTTCAGTTTTGTACTTTGCTACAGAATCCTGAGCATCCTCAACTTTAACAAGCCTAAATAGCACATTGGAAGAGAAGTTCAGATTTGTATTTTTTTTTTTTTTTTTTTTTTTTTTGAGAGAGAGGTAGCAAAGAGCTTTAGCTGGTGCAGTTTAACAGAAAAAAGAATAATAGTGAAATTTTTTTGGGGTATTTATTTGACTCGCTTGTTGCCTTACATGAAGATGCGGAGACTACAAACCTCAGTGATTAGCTGAATTTGTGTAGGTGCCTCCATGAGAGCCCAAGGGGAAGGCTGGGTCAACCACAGACTGGGCTGAGCCCCAGCGTGGGCAGCAGGGGAGGGGGGATTCTGCCCCTCTGCCCCCTCAGCTGAGACCCCACCTGCAGAGCTGCCCCAGCCCTGGGGCCCAGCACAGCAAGGAGCTGGAGCTGCTGGAGCCAGGCCAGAGGAGGCTCCAGGATCAGCAGAGGGATGGAGCAGCCCTGCTGGGAGGAAGGGCTGGCACAGCTGGGATTGTTCAGCCTGGACAGGAGAAGCTTTGGGGGGACCTCACCGTGGCCTTGCAGTGCCTGAAGGAGCTGCAGCAAGGATGGAGAGAGACAATTGACAAGGGCTGGAGGGCCAGGACACAGGGAATGGCTTCCCAGTGCCAGAGGGCAGGGCTGGATGGGATATTGGGAAGGAATTGTTGGCTGGGAGGGTGGGCAGGCCCTGGCACAGGGTGCCCAGAGAAGCTGTGGCTGTCCCTGGATCCCTGGCAGTGTCCAAGGGCAGGCTGGACACTGGGGCTTGGAGCAGCCTGGGACACTGGAAGGTGTCCCTGCCCATGGCGGGGGGGCACTGGTAGTAGTGGACCTTTGAGACCCCTTCCAGCCCAAATTATTTCATGCTTCAATGAAGAAAGCCTTGTTTTCAGCACCTGTCACTGACATTCCTCATCCACCCCAAGAAGGCCTCTAGAAATGCCACCATTTTGTCCTGTGTATGAGTTGCATCCTCAGGCCTGCACAGCGAGTGGGGTAAGCCTCAGCCACAGATGAAGCATTCTGCACCTCAGCAGCAGCTCATGAGTTGGGTCACACATCAGGAGAATGTGAGTCAGGCCCAGAGGAGATGATGGAAGCCAGAGTTTTGTGGTGACTGAGAAATGAACATGACACATTCATCCTGCTCCTTAGACAAGCCTAGCTGTGCCTTCCATGCAGGTCTACCTCCACTGGGAGGACCACTTGACTCAAAAAAACCCCTCAGAGCTGCCTTAAAATCTCTGCTTCTTTAGTTACTAGCGCTGAACTATTTTTCACAGCATCTGCTGCCAAACCTTTTATTATTTGCACTTCCCCCCAAATACATACATACATATAAATTGCAGGACCACAGTAGAATCTGCTCTGCTTTCCACAACACATCAGGAGGGTTGTTTTTTTATTTGAGAGGAGCTTAGAAGTCTTGTTTTTTGAGGTTCACAGCAATAATTCATAGTCCCAGAAAGTCTTTTGATATTAAAAATTAAATCTCTGTTTTATGAGAATTTAAGAGCTATTTGGGGGTTGTTATTATTAGAGAGTCTTAACAGGATTCCCATTATTTCCTTTATTCCCCATCCTACTGTATGTAATTTTGTGTTGCTAAGGGAATATGACTCTGTAAATATGAGCAACATTATTTTTAATTCTTTTTAATAATTCTAATGTAATTTTCCATTTAAAATATACATAATAGACAAAATACAAGAGAATGGAGGGTCTTATGAGAATTTTATATGTCTGAGTTACTTTCTATCTCCACAAATGCAACTTTTTTTTTTCCACTATAATTTTTTTCAATTTTCTGATTGTGTTGCACTCCAGTGGAAAAATGTCATAAAAAGTTATCTGGTTTTAGTTCTAATGAAACAATAATGGCACCTTCTATTAGAGCAAGAGAGGATGGGCAGTGAAGGACCACAGCACTGTAATTTTCTGACCCTCTGAAAAGTTAAATTTCAAGTGGAATAATGGCATTCTAGGGTAAATGGAGCAATTGTAAATAAGTGCTGTCATGTTCAGTAGCATCTAGCTCTGTGATTTAAACAAGAAAAAAAAAATCTGTCGTCTATTATAGTATCTCACTCAGAAGGTGGAAATTGTGGCTAATCAATTTGTATTGCAGTCCTCCCAGACTGCATGAGCCTTTCCATTTCATTTTGGCTGAAAGGGGAACTGAACCCTGGGAATTCGTTTTTATTTCTTGCATATAAAAGATATAAGCAAGTTAAAATTTAATGCAGAAGAAAATAAATGAAAACATTAAAATTAATTATTCAAATTTAATCTGTTCCTCAGTTTTCCAGAGACCTGTAAATCTCATTTTAGCATGGCATTTTATGCCATTTAGGCAATGTGGTCTTTAAAACTGAAATAGAGACTCTATAAGGAGCTTTCTGGACAATTTGATCATCTGTCACTTTGCGTTGTGTTGTTGCATTATTTCACAGATTAAAGGGAAGAGCCTAAAAAAAACCTCAATGCCATGGCTCTAAAAAGGCACTGCTGTTAAAACACAGATCTCGCTGAACTGCACTTGATTTTAATTGTCATGTAGCAGGGATTAAAAAGAAAAGGCAAGCAGTTTGTTATATCAATTAGTTTATCACACCAACTTAAGGACCACATTGCTGTGGGAGCTATTAAAGGAGGTTTTTGCAGTTCAAGAACTTCCATTAACTAACACATATACAAAATGTTGGGGTGTTTTTTGGGTGGTTTTTTTAATACAGAAAGGTCAGTATCCAGGAGAAACAATGCCCACTTGAACCAGAGGTAAAAGTAGCTAGCTCGTGGGTTTTTTTGATATGGGTTTTTTTTTCAATTTGAATCAAATCTTCTAAGTTCTCTGTAGTTACCATAACCAAACAAAGTCAGAGAAGAGTACAGAAAAAAAGTAGTATGAAGTATGAAAAGTGGTATGAAGTATGAAGCATTTTTCACAATATAAAATTAAATGGAGAGTACCAAGGTGACAGGTTTATACAAATTAAAGAAATATATTCACACTAAGAGGTCGATCTGGTAGTGATAGTCCATACCAGCAACCACCTATAGACTCCATGAATTTAGGAATTTTATGTTTTCTGCACTTCCTTATCTTCTTGGTACTCCCATTAAGGACCAATAAAACACTGCCTGTTGTGGATAAAGGATGTGCAACTAGAGGAACTAAAGGGTATCAGCAGCCAGGTTTTAGGGGGTGGTTTTAGGGCAGGATAGACCAGAGAAACTCTGACAAATGGTTTTGTGGCTGTGGGAAGAAAGGTACCCCTGTGTCCAAGGGTAGAGAGGACATGATGCCATCCAGTACTTGCAGAAAGAAACCCACTGGAAATTAATAGACAGAACACGCCAGGATCAAGGAATTCCCTTATCTGAAAATGAATGAAAAATGCCTCAGTGTGTGCCTCTCTCTCTATATATATGTATGAATATATTTTGCTTTTTGGATGTGGGGGCTTTTTTGTTTGTTTGTTTTTGGGGATTTGTCTGGGTTTTGGGTGATTTTTTGAAGTTGTTTTTTTAGATTTCTGTGCTCATGCATAGCCTGGCAGTCAAAATAGTTTTCCCCACTGAGCTTGCATAATTTCCTTTACTCAGGAATAACGTAAAAAAAGACTGATTTATGGATGCTACTCAAGGTTTATAGAGCTTTCTAGGTTTATAGAGGTTTATTTCTGCAGAATCATGTCCCGCAACTGTTGTTCTGGTTTACCATGGGATGTTTCCAGTAAAAAGATAATTTAGATATGATTCTTTACTGTGCACAGGTGTGTCTGCAGTTTTTCTAAACCCCTTCAGGCAACATACATAAGCAAGTCACTGGTACTCCACTTCTCAAGTCTCACTTCAAGGGTGGCAAAGAGAAATCACCACTTACCTGAGATGCTGCTCTGGGAAACAAAAAAGTAAACACATTGTTCCTTCCACTGACTCTGCTGGGCTGGTTACCTTTTGTTCGGAGCCTACCTTTAACCAAAAAAAAGGTCTACCCAAATTTGTCATGCAGCATTTTCAGTTGAAGTAATTAAAATATAACTATCCAACAGATTTTTGTTTTCCAGTATTATTGGGCTAATAATCTGAAATACATCTCTCCACAACAATTTCAATTCTCCAAATTGCATTATGCCAGCATCCCCTGAAGCTGACCTACTCCTTTTCTAGTCAGTCCTTAGGAAATGGAGAAAATCCTAGGGGCTGGCAGTGAGGGCAACCTGATTGTGTGGACAGATAACATGAAGCACTTGGGATTTGCTTTAAGCAGCTCTGCTGGTTTCATCCATATCACTGAGCTGAAAATTTCCCTCAGGCACTGACAGGTGGACGAGGAGGGTGATAAGTACCTGGTGTCTGCCAAGGAGCTTCTTCATATCTTATAAATCCTCTGTGTGCATGTATTCCTCCTTTGATTCCTGCATTCTTCATCTCAAGCACTCTGCAGTATTTCCCATTATATGGCTGACACACTTTCACCATGGAATGAATCACCTACATGGCAATTAAGCAGGTAGCCAGAAGAACGACACATTTTATGTTATTACCTAATAATAATTGCTTCATTATCAGTATTTCTAACCCCTTAAATTACCATTATGTGTGTTAGTGTCAAGTGATCCTCACAATATTCTTTCTCCTATGCAGTAAAATTGTACAGAGAAGCTTACACTTTGTGAACAAACTGAAAATTACTCTTTAGATGGACAGAAAATAGTTTTTCACAGAAGAATTTTGGAGAGCTACTAATAATCAATCAGATTTTAAAAGTACTGACAGCTGCTTTGATTTATACAAATGACAATAGTTTTCAGCCTGGTTTAAATACATAATTGGAAAATAGAGAAGATGCTTATAGCAAAATATGTACAAAACGCTTAATTTACTGTAACATCCAAACATGGTTTTGGTGCATTGATGAGTAAGTAACTAAGGCATAGACCATAATTAGTTCTGTTCACTATAAATGCTAGCAGGGTGAAAAAACAGATATTTAAAATGTGAATACAACAAGAGCCTCAACTTTTGCTGTAAGAACTCTCAGGAGTCTCTTGCCTGTAAGAGAGGGTGAAAGATTTTCCACCCTGATCTAGGAGAAGGTGCTTTGTGTTAGCTAAAGCTCTCAGCAAGTGGCAAAAATGAGTGATTTAGGCTAAGAAGGGTGAGGGAACCCTGAATGCATCATAGCAATACAAACTGCTGCAGTTACTGTGAGGGAACATTACAGGGAGCACGAGAAGCACCAGGAAACTGGAATGGAAATGAGAACTTCTCCACCATAAAAGAAAAAGCAGGTGTTTCTCTATTGTCTGTTCTTGTTCATAACCTGAAGGAGGAAGAGTGTTACCTGCAAGATGTACTTTTTAAGTCTGGTTTTTATTTCTCCCCCCATGATTGTTTAATTTGTACAGCAGATCGATGGATATTGCATCGGTGCTGCAAGTCAGTGCTTGAAGACCTGTTTAGATAGATTACTTTAGAACTCAAAGGTTTTGTCATATTTAATTTTTGCCAATTATTGTACAGGCTTCCAAATTAGTACATATGTTCCAAAATATACATTTGTACCAATTTCACAGAATCCCAGACNTATATATACATAGATAAATAACTTTAAATATTTCAACAAATACTGAAATACATGTAAAAATATTTAACCTTTCATAGTGAGACCATCAGAGCATTTGCATTTTATTTTTACTGAGTTTTTATGCACACTTAACACAAAGTATGCTGCAAGACCTAATGAGCTGTTCTTGAATAGCTGCATCACAAGGGGTGAAGTGGTGACTTTTTTTTGCATGATCCATCTGAAGCCTCGCATGATGTTCAAACCCATTGATCTGAAGCAACACGTTAGATTGGATGTTCTGTTATAGTCATGCACTGGTCACCCTGCCAGAATAAAAATTAAATCAGAATTACCCAGGGGTGGTAATGTTGTCACTAATGGTATCAGTATTTCTTTTCAAATTTGTGGGGAGATTTTGCTCAATAGCTGTAATCCACACCTTTGTACTGCTGTCTACTGTGCCAAAATTGTGGGATTTAGAGTGTTGATAAGGGTATCCTGAGGTGCATATTGATTTTACAATATAAGTATGCTACTTCCCAGACAAAAAAGGGCATAATCTCTTAAACATTTTTCCAATTAAAAGTAACACCAGTACCAGACTCTGCTCACTTAGAAGTTAAGTCAGTCACACTACAGAAATATCCAATATAGTCTAACTACCTTGAAAAATAATTCATATAAAGATAACTGTGCTGTCTTGAAACAGCAGCAGCCTGAGTTTTGTTGTCAACATCCTGATTTAATTTTTTTTGTGGCTGTTTCATCCCCTTAAAAGAAACAGAGGTTTGCATTTACATGTCTTTACCACCTGTCCTCATGCCTCCCACAGTTCCATCCATCTCAGTGATGCCACATTTGGAAGTGCAGGATTTCTCAAAACTCTAAATTGACAGAGGAGGTACAACTGACACCAAAGAAGGCTTCATGCATCAGCACCTTGTTGTCTAGAAGCCTCTCATACTTTTTCTGTGTAGCCTCCCATGCACAGCTCTGACTCTTCCTGTCCTTCTACTCCCTTCTGCAGTTCCAGCTGGCTCTTTCCTGTCTCTAGCACAGCCACCTAACCATGTCTGTCCCTCGTATGACATCTTACCCTTTTTGTCCCTCACACGACCTCCTATCCCTCCCTTCCTCCTCACAGCACAACCAACAAACTCCAACTGACCCCAACCAGCTAACTCACTCTTTCATCACACCCACAGCTGTGAGGGCAAGGCTGTTTCCCCTTGGGCAATTAACACAGCTGCAATATACTGGGGCAAGATTGCCTTCAGCACTACCTCTGTGTCCTCCCATTCTAAATATTCTGCATCCATTGTATTTAGCATTTATACATCAAAAGAGGACCAAATTATGAGACTAGAGAAGCTTGAGAATTAACTGCTCCAACACAGGTAAATTTAATAGCAGGGAAACCATTTACAGAATGTTGCATGATAACTGTTCTCTCTTTGTATTTGTTACTTTAATGACCAAATGCAGTTATAAGCATTTAATCTCTGGCTGTGTCAACAGATTTCTAACCTGTATTTAAATTCAAGTGGGGGCTTGAAGTACTCAGCTGTTTGTGGGATGGTTTATGGTGGTGAGCATGCTATGAGTTATATTTTAAGCAGTAAGTCAAAAATAATGAACA
>VZUA01023039.1:5241-16368 GCA_013401035.1 Horornis vulcanius | reverse complement strand
CCCGGGGCAGGGGCGCCGTGAGCCGCGCGGGGACGGGCGGCGCCGAGCTCCGGTCGCGGGGCGTCTGCTTGGCCCCGGGCCCCGGCTGGGCTGCTCGGGCCGGGCTGCCTGGGCTCGGGAGCGGAGGCGCTGGGGAGCTGGGGGCTCTCCCCGGCGGAGTGTGTGGCCTTATATAACGCTGTGCAGTGTCGCTCGCCCGGGCCCGGTGCAGCCAGACCGGCTGTTTACTCTGACATCCTGCTTAAAACCCAGCCGAAGGGTCGGATGGCCCCGACGCACTGTGTAACTGGGGCTTTGGCTCCTCGGGTTTACCCCAAATAGCTGTTCATAGACTTGTAGTGTGATGTTTTCCTTGCTCGCTGTTGGAGCTGTTCTCCCTACCCACCCAGTGGAGAACTGATTATTCCTTTTCCTGCCTGGCTAGTAAACACTGATGTCATTCCCCTCTTGTGTAATCATTTTTTTCTTCTGTCTGTGTACATTGGTCTTCAAATTATGTCTGTGGGGAGGGGGAGAGGTGGTACTGACAGTCTTTCTCAAAAACTTCATAGTGAAAACAAAGGGAAAACTGAAATGCTTGTGCTGTAGGAATTGTTCTTGGTGGCAGTGCAGGGTTGTGTACGCTGGTTCTCTGGAAAGTGTGCTTTAAATGGCTGGCTCCTGGTAGAAACGGATCCCTGCTGGCTTCAGATAGTGAGGTTGTAGATCAGGATGTGTGAGAGGCCAGATCCCCTCAGTACTTACATTTCTGTTCTTTCTTAGGTCACGGTAAAAATCACAAAGATGCTGCCTCGGTCAGGGCCACTCACCCCATCCCTGCAGCCTGTGGCATTTATTACTTTGAAGTGAAGATCGTCAGTAAAGGTAGAGATGGGTAAGTGCCTCATTGCAGCTCAGTGGCTGGGGATGTGTGTCTGGCAGCTCTGCTGGACTCTGGCCTCCTTTCCGGAAGGGTTCGAGGTCCCGTGGCTGCTGGGTGCAGCAGGCAGGTACAGCATGGGCAGGTTTTGTCCTCCTGATGAATGGATGTAAATGAGGTGGAATGCCCTGGAAGCAGAGGCACTGGCACAGCTGTGCCCTGAGCTCTTGGAGATGGGCACTTTTAAAAAATTCAGTAAGCAGGGGGTCTCTGGTGCAATATGAATTAAAATAGGTTTTCTTCTTGTTGGCAAGGTCTGGTCACTCTGGTTTCTGGAATTATGATGCCTCAGAAATGAAGTGAAGCAGAAGGGAGGGACCTTGAGCTTAATTTTGGACTGCTGCAGTGGTGTTGATGTGGTGAAGAGTACTGGAGCACTGGGGAAGGCAATAAAGGGGCATTTCTAAGAAGGTCTGGAGTTCTCTTGTTAATGTGGATTTAATTTTTACTCTTTATGAAGGTGTCAGTCTGCACTGTGTGGATGGCCCTGGCATTGTTCATTGTTAAAGGATGAATATGGCAGGAATATTTTCTGGAAGGGAAAGCCACACAGGAGGAGGTGTTGGGTGTAATTAATTAATTCAGTTCTTCAAGTGTGACATTTGAACTCTGACCAGTTTAAAGGTTGTGGGGAAGGGCAGATATTCTTACTAAAAACCAAATGAGAGTGACAACTTGTTACAGCTGAATTTTTTTGCTGTCATTGTTGAACTGAGCAGTGGCCTACTTGTAAAGGGACTTGTGAAGGATCTCGGGTTGTGCTGCATTTAGGCCCTTGATAATTACTAGGTTATCTGCAAAGGTGGATGCTGGGCTGAATTCCTTATAAATGTAGGGAAAAGACCATCCTTATTCCTTCATTTCACTGACCTGGCTTGTCTGTTTTGAAACACTGCCCTTGATTAGTTTATGTAACTGCTAAAACTGAAATAATTTGCAGTGAGCTTCAAGACAATTTTCCAAAGAAATCACATTATGAAAGGTCACTGAACAGCACTTAATCCTTACTGCAGTCTAGATCAATCTTAAAGGGAGATAATGGAATTTTCTGCTTCTCTCCCAAGATCAGAGCTTTCTGCATTAATGATCTGTTGTTTTTATTGTATTCTGTAATTACAGTGACTTTCCAGGAATAATTCCAAAGAGACAGAACCGTGTGTGTTAACACAACAACCTGAACAGGAGCTGCTGATAGCTCTGATTTGAGGTCAGGGCAGTGGCGAGGCTTTGAGGGCCTCTCTGATGTCTCAGCCATTCCTGTGCCTTGTTTTCCTTTTGTTGGTAGAGACAGATCCAACTTTTATCTTGCACAGGGTGGTGCTGGGGATTTGTGGTCGTGAATTTCCGCTGTAGCTGCTGCCTGGCTGTCACTTGAGAAGGTGCTTTTGTGTATCTCACCTTTAATAGTTTGAGTTGTTCCTGCTGGAGGCTCAGTGTGTTGTACTAGTGAACTGTGGCAGGGATCTCTTCTGAGGAGGCTTCCCAGTGTTTATTCCATCATGGTGACTTCAGTTTAAAGGATTGAAGGTCCAGACATCTAAAGAAGGGATTTGAGGGAATGAAGTTTTCAAGCAGTGTGAGTGGTGAAGCCTGTCCTAGGAACAACACTTTAGCAAGGGGAGAGGAAGAGGAATCCTTCTGAGCTCATTTTCAGAATGGGCATTTCAGCCTCTGCCCTAGAGCTGGTTATTTGACTTCTGTATGAGGTAGTGAGGTCAGGATGTGAAGTTATTCCCTGTGTATCTCTTTCTGGAGTTTGTGATGACATTTCACATTTAGGTTTAAAATGTGAGTGATTTGATTTCAAAAAAAGACTTACTCAAGAAGGGCTTTGGTGAGGTGAATTTCAGGAAGTGTTGAGGAGTCTGATTTTGCTTAAAGCTGTTGTCTTTCTGTGCTCAGCATTGTTAGTTTAGAGCTCTGCACTCTGGTTAGGTACTGACACTTGCTAATAAACAACAGAATCTAAGGTTTCAGATAAGAAATGGGATAGAAGCTCCCAGTGTCTCATAATGGTGAAATAAGAATCCCAGAGCTCACAGGATGCCTTTTTGCAGCCTGCCAAGGGATTTTGCCTATGTGTGACATGCTCTGATAAGAGGCTTCTTGAATTGGCATCAGGCAGTGCATTTTGGATTGGTGATGTCACTGTGGGAGAGAAACCTGAGCTATGGAGACGACTCCATGACACCTTTTTAACTTCGTCCCTCTTTTTCATTGGACTAAGGGGATTTAAAACCAGTATGCTCTGGTTCTCTCCTGTTTTCCCCCACCACATCATATCTTAGCAGTCAGAGCACACATCCTTGCCTCCCCCTGTTTGCCAGGCTGAGAACTGCTGTGCTCACCCCAGAGGCAGCACAGGGGAAGAGGGAGGGAGGGACTGCAGCAGCACAGACACAAGTTGCTTTGCCCTGCCACAGCTGGTAGAAAAACTCAGTCTTCTGCACTGCCTCGTCTCCCCTGTGCCGTAATGCACCTGCCCCAGAAAGGTGCTTTTGTTACAGAAGCAAGCAAAATGATTTATGAAAACTCTGCCATCACTGGACTTTTCTGCCTCAGCATTGGTAAAATCATTTACTGATGGATGTTTCAAAGCAAGTACAGCATCCAAAAAGTCCATTTGATGTGTGTAAGAAACTTTTAAGATTGATCAGCTTTTCTTAGCTTTGGATCTTCCACTGCTCATGAGATAAAACCACAGTTCTTTGAGAGGGACAAGCGTGATTCAAACTTACTTTTAGTTGAATGGTGGCTATTTTTTATCCTGGTGGATTTAATTTTAATTGATAAGAGATATTTATTTATTAGGTTTGTTTTTTGTGCAATTTTTTTTTCTGGGAGAGGGGAGGCTGCCAGGATACCACTGAAAAATTGCCTTGACAAGGTTTCTAGGTAACATGGAACAAATCAGATCTGCCAGTTGGTTGATCTGTTGCTACTTCTTGAGGGGGGAGATCATTCTTATCCTCAGAGAGCAGAGAATTTAGTTTGCAGTCCCTAGTCACAGCCCTCTTGTCACCTTCTTGTCTGTGCTGAGCACACAGGGAGTGGTTCCACAGCACTTTGGGATGATGTCAAGGCTGTGGGATTCTGCCCTTGCATTTGCTGTGTGTTTCTACTCCTTCCCACATGCAGGCAGACTGCTACCCTGTGCTCTGAGTTGGTTCAGTGGAAAGCTGGCCAGAAAATAATGGATGATGATTTCATCTATTGACATCACTGTCAGAAATTGCTCCTTTTTTTTTTCCTCTTTAAATTGAGGACTACTTTTCAGGGTTCCCTTTATTAATTGAAGGCCAGTCAATAAAGAGATGGTCTGATCTGGGAGACTAAAGGGTAGGATTGCAGCAACCCTCAGTTCCATTCAAACAGTTGTTAAACAGCCTTGTTTTAAGATTTGCTGGTAGTTAATTCCTGAGCCATTGTGTGCTTGCCTCCTGAGTATTGTCAACTGGAACAAAAGGACAAGAGGCAGTGGGTCACAAGTTGTGGCAAGAGAAATGCCAGCTGGACATAAGAAAGAATTTTCCTTTGTGAAAATGGTTGTGCACCCGAACAGGATGCCTCGAGAGGCACTGGCATCTCCCTCATCAAATTTGCCTGGGGGAGCCCTCAGTCTGCTGACTGGTAGAAGTTTCAGAGTTACTTATGCTTTGGGCAGAAGGATGAAGAAAGAATGTCCCAAGGTCCCTTCCTGTCCAAACCTCTCTGTGAATCCGTGGATGGCTGGCTTCCAGCATTCCTCAGATGAGCAGATTGGCAGAAATGCCTGTGACTCCTCTGTTCCTGAGCTGCCACAAATAACTCAGGCTTTTATCCCAGTGCTGTTTGTAGCAGTTCGACCTTAGCTGTATTTGAAGCCCTGAACTCTTGTCCTCTCTCCCTCCAGTACGTGGTTCTGGTTGGTGGTGATTTGTCAGCACATCTCACAGCCTCTGTTTCCCCACTACATGATCTCTGCTTGGTAAACAGGAACAGGGAGAGACTCATCAGGGTAGGGCAGCCAACCCACAACTTAGAGGCTGTTGTGACTCAGAGGGACAAGTCATCCTTGTTGTCCTCTTTATGCTGGGGCAAGGTGAGCTGTCTGTAGGTGACAATGCGTGTTCCTGACCACCAGTTTGGTTTCTTGACTGGTTTTACCTCCCACAGCCACGTGCTGGGTTGTGATGGAGTGTGACTGAGGAGGACATTCCAGAGGCCAACCCTAATGATGCATGGGTTCTGCATTCTGGCAAATGTCACCTGTCCTGCTGCCTCCTCTCCATTTCTGAGCTGCTCCTGAAACAGACAGCCCAGCAGCCTGTGGATTGCCTTTGCTGTCTTTCCTGGAAATGCTTTGGTCTTGGACTGCTGCTTACTCACAGATACTTTGGTGTGCTGGCATCCTGACCTCTCTGGTGGGGACAGAGCCACTGCCTGCCCATAGTGGCTCTGTGGGCAGAGGAGGTGCCAGGGGGCCCAGCCCTCTATACCAGGGCAGCCCAGTGGTTTCATGAGGAGTTTGAGCCATCCCAGGAAGCATCTGAGTATGGCTTTTCTTTTTGCCATGATGTGTTTTTGTGTGCCAGCACTAGTGACTGTGTCGTGAGCTCGATTGTGCTCATGGTCTTTTTGCTGGATCAGTTCTTGAAACAGTGACTTCTGTGTTAGGTGGAGACCCAGAAAGGCAGGAGAGGGAAGCTGGAATGACATAAGCCACAGGGAGTGGTGGTATCCTTCCAGCACCATTCCACAGTTCCTTTGAGTTGTGCATCCTGTTGTCCAGAGGTGTTGGTCAGCACTAGCTTAGGTTGAGGACAATTTTCTGGGAGAGGGAGAAAAGAGTTCTTTGAGTAGAATAGCTGAAGAGCTAATCAAGCTTAGTCCATACCATAGCTTATTTAAAATCCTCCTTTAGCTTTCATACACAAGTGCACCATAAACCAGACTTAAAAATAGCTTAGTTTCTCTCTGACTGAAAAAGAAAAATAAAGGTCAGATGTGTTGGTTGGTTGCAGTCTGTACATTAGTAACAAATCATCTGCCCCTTTTCCTTGCTTATGTTTCTCCTTGCCAACTTTCCATTTCTCCTCAGCATATGGTGAGTGTGATGACTCTGTGAAAAGCCTTTTGCTCGTGTTCTCTAATGGGTTCCAGATGCTGACAGAGGCCTGTCCATGGAGAGCTCTGACAGCACTGGCTGCTTATGCTCAGACACCTTGGAGTGCTCTGCTTGTCTGGATGTGGCTGTAGGGAAGGGTAATTCTATAGGAACTGAGGATTTCTTGTCACTGGTAAGCCTGTAAATAATTGATTTCTTTCCCCCCTTTTTATTTTTTTCCATCCTGGTTTCCAAGAATCCAAAACCAGCACAGAGAGGGGGTGGTTCTGATTGCAGGTAGATCTGCTTGTTTGAATTTATGCCGTTCTGCAGACACTTGCTTAAACAACACAACACATAAATAAAGCCCCCAAGTAGATTCCATAAACAGTTCCTGCCTTGTTCCCATTTGCAGATTGCCCAAGCAAGTCCTTCTTGCTCAGCTACCAACTGTGCCTTGGTGCTCTCAGATGCAGAGACTCATTTTCTGCAGAGATTTCATGTCAATTGATGACACCTCATACAAGTTGTTATTTCTTTGTCATTGTACTGATACACTCTTCTAAAAGGGAGTAATATTGAGAGCAGTGTAATTTTCAGTGTAAAGGAGTTATGAGGTTGGAATATCTGATTTGCAATTGATAGCTTTTTTAATTCCTTTTTTTTTTATCAGTGAAGTGGAAATTTAAACTGAGTGTTTTATAGCAGTATCATGGGCTATCCATTGTAATAGTTGAGTATCAATTTATCATTAAATAATTTGTGAAATAAGGGAGTGAAATGGAAGCAGAGATAGTGATATGTGACTTTGCCACTTGTGTGGATTTAGGTATGTCTGAGGTCTGAGATTTCCTAGATTTCAGATTGTGATAATTATTTCTGTTAGTGGGATTTTTTATTCGGCTTCTTATGAAATTTTGCACAGTAAAGAAGAAAAATTTCAGGAAAGGGTTATTTTTGTTTGATTATCGTTTCCCCTCCCTCTGCTATTTCTGAGTATCTCTTATAGAAAGGTAAGAATGTGACAAATGCAAACTCTAGCAAAATCAACATCTTTAGAATATATGTAAAACATTACTATGCTCAGTTCTTCAGAATATGTTTGCAGTTAAATCAAATCACAGAATCATAGGAACTAATTATTTACATATTCTAAGCTTGCAGAACTAAGGAATTAGTTTATAATTAAATTTTGTAAAATGGAAAACTTTTATATAGGGGAAACCTTTTTATTTCACTCGAGAAGCCTTGAATGATGAACTGCTGAAGGATTTATCATGCAGTGTGAAGCTTTGACTTTTTCTTCAGCTCTCCACTGAAGCTGAATTGTGTTAATTTTGTTACATCAACTCTGTGGCCAGATTCATTTTTTAAACTGTTTTTCTAGCAATGGGATTTACATATACCTGTGATATAAGACTATCTCTGTTTCCACACTACAATCTGCCTGCTTGTTTACAAGTTGCTTGTACTGATGCTCTGGTCCACATGAAGCCTTTGTCCCTTGTTGTGGAGATGTCAGTGTGTAAAGATCTGTGAGTTCAGTGTGTGGTGCTTTCCCAGCACTCGCTCCAGCTCTGACTCTCTGCTGCTGGTTAAAGAGAAAGTGTTCTTATTTCACCAGTACATCTCTCAAAACTTCAGGTGTTACTTCTTCTCTGAGATATTTTCTGCATAATTAATCACCTCTCCAGATCTTATGTAAATATTACAGCTACTTCTTTCTGTAATTTCATTAATTATTAGCAGTTGAATCCTCCTTTCATAAGAGTTGTTACCATCCAAGCCTAAACCAGAGGAAATTAGCCTATAAGGATGTGAGAATATCCCTTAAGAGACAGCTAGCTGGTGGTGGAGTGTTTTCTTCTGATTTAGGTATTGCATTTATATTGTTACCCTTGTTGTTCAGAGGAAAAAACAGGGGCTCCAGGTGCATTTTGAATCTGGTTGTTACGATGAACTGAAATGCAAGATTAGTCACCAGAATGAAGCAGTGTTTAAATAACTTGCCCTCTTTTGTATGCCTTTCTGTTAGACATTTGTGATAACTCTTAGCATCTTTTTTTACAGTTTTCTAGGCTTTGTTCATGGCAGAAAAAATGTTACGTTGCTTAGACTGGCAATCAAACAATCTTAAGTCCATTCAATTAAACCTGTTTAACTTCCCCAATATATTTTCAGTGACTATGAGCAGTGCCTTTGGAAGTGAGTATTGTTAATCAGCAGGACAACCTGAACAAAAATCCTACTTATTCAGTTGGGTGTAACCAGAATAAATAATCAGAGAATGAGTATCAGTAATGCTTTGTGCTGTTCCCAGACTTTAGGCACCATTTGCCACTGAGATGGTATGTGTGTGAACTTTGTTGGATATCAGCTGACTTGGAGAACGAGTCAGCTGCCAAGAGTGAAAAAAATAATAAATTGGTGGGACACCTTTACTTCAGCCAAAACAGAAATGCTTCAGCTACATTTGTATTTGACCACAGGGTTTGGGGTTCTGTTGGATGTGGTGATGCTTTGGGTAGCAGATGGAGAACCTGGTTATTCTTAACAGAGTTTAGTGGTGATTTTACCTTGGTAGTGCTTGTATTATGCCTGTTCTTTCTTAAATGGTGCTCAGGTTAAGTCTTTATCTCTGTATTTTCCATCTTTCAGTGTTCCTACAAACATTGTTGGTCTACATCATCAGTCTTCCTTTCCTGGAGGCAGCACAGACGAGGGATGGGTTTGGCCCTTCTTAACAACTGGCAGATACCAGTTGAACATGATCCTAAACTGGGAAGGGAGCTGGGAATATGATACCTTGGTCTGTCAAAAATAGCTTTTCATTCTTCCTCTGTCATTTTGTCACTAATTACTCATAACCAGCCTGAGATGTGTAATGATACCAGATTGCTGCCTCCCAGTTTTGTCCTGTTCACTCACCTTCCCTTCCACGATCTTCAGCTTTAAAGGATTCTCTGCCTTTCTAAGGGCTGATGTACAATGGATTCCTCCTTGCCTCAGGATACTAGTAGTTGTTTTTAATGAGCTATTAAAAATTTTATTTTCTTCCCTTATCCCCATCTTTTCAACCTTGCATTATTTGTCTTTAGTGACCTCTTCTTGGGGAATTGGGATTCTTCCTGAAGCCCATCAGTGCTATTTCTGAAGCACCATCACAGAACAGCACAATATGCACAAATAAAACCAGAAACACTTCCACTCTAGAGATTATATTCCATTATGAAGTAGTTCCAAAATATTTGTTGTTAGACTGAGAAATCAGAAACTGCTGGAATCAAGTATTTTACATGCCTTAGGTAATTTTTTTAAACAGATGTAACTTGTTTTTTCACTGCCTTAAAACAATGTTCCCCTTCCCCCACCAAAACTGCAACAGTGTGGTTTCAAGTGGTGAGTTGATAAGGGTTATCATTTCTAGCCACTCTTTAAACCTGGCATGAAGTCAGGACCCACCTCAGACAAGAATGATAGCTCAGAGCTTTGCACAAGAGGCTGTGAAATTCTCTGAAATGCCACCGGTGTGGTGTATTATTCACCTCCAACTTAATAATTTAATTTGTTTATTTTAGATTTAACTGTGCATGTTGAAAGAGTGGGGTGCACGATAGCTGGGAGGACAGGATTCCTACCACGTAAGTGTGGTTCTTAGAAAAAACTGCAGGATACAGGAAGCCTTTGAATCACAAACCTCTGGAAGAGTGGAACATCCCTTGCTTAACTCGTGGCTCAGTGGGGTTGCTTGGCTTTGGCTGAGGCACGTAATAAAATGCCAATCCCAGGAATTTCTACCGCGTGTCGTGTCAATGTTGGCTCACAACTGAGCAGGGAACCACCGCTCTACTGGAAGTCATGGCCTTCAAAACAAATTATTTAACCTCTCTGGTCTAACTCTCTCATGCTTGGACCTCGGTGCCTGTTGGCATCCCTGGCAGTCTCGTTCCAGCCTCCTGCACTGTGCCAGGGTGGGACTGGCTCAGGAAGGAAGAGTTCTGGGCTCGTGGCCATTACCCAGCCAGTGTTAAACCAATGTATTTTTCACCCCTTTGTTTCCCCAGCTTTCAGAAGGGTTGAATTTTGTCTGCCATCTGGGTGAACCTCACAGTCACTTGAAAGAACAGGGGCAGGGATTGTTTTACCATGCTGACTTGGTACCTTTCCATAGGTTAAACAATAAATACAGGGCAAACCTTTATTTATTATTTATTATGTATACTGTCTTTCTTCTCCTGGCAGAGCCTTAATAAATCTGCCTTGCTAATTGTCAGCTAGTGTTAGAGATCACTACTGAGTCCGAGTTTATTGGAGAAAGTCTTGCTGCTTTTTAGGTAAAGAAATACCTCCTTTTGTTTAGAGTATTCTGCTTGTCCCACTAAGGACCATAAATTGCTTTTTCCCTCCTTCTGCCCTGCCTTTATTTTGCATGTAGCAGTGCTTCCCAAGTGCTTGGTGCTTTCCATGGAGATGTTCTTTCCTCCTGGGATTTTTGAAATTGAAGAATGCAGTGCAGGTCTACATTAGAGTTCTGTTGCTATTTTCTCCTCTGTTCTTCTCAATGAGTTCTTCAGTCCTGCACTGGAAAACCCAAACAGATGCAAATCCTGGAATTTCAGCATTAGCCACTTGCTGTCAAAGGGCAGGTCTGTTCTGAAGTTTTTCTGCTGGGTTCACAAGGATTTTTGTGGGTTTGCTCATACAAAGTAGCTTTAGACTACACAAAAAAACTGTTCTTATGTTGACTTTTTGGCAGGTTCTCTGGGTATCATGTTTGTTGTGGAGAAACATCTTTTGACTCAAAGAATTGCTTCTCATATGGGTGGATTCCCCTTCTGGGACAAACTAAACACAGCCATCAGTGTCTCCTCTACTTCTATGACACTGTAATTCTTAGAACAGCCTCATTAAGAGAACTCTTTGTTTCAGTTTAGGTCAGTCAAATGTTGTCACTCCTATGAAATAACTTTCCTCATTCTTTTTCAGATCATTTCTGCCCAGTGACAATATATAATTCTTTGTGACTGAGTCAGTGCATTTGAGATCTTTTATATCTTTAAGAGTTAAATTTTAATTCAGAAGTGCAGTCAGGATTTTGGTTTTCCATCTCTTTTCCAAGTGT
>VZUA01023037.1:11756-25558 GCA_013401035.1 Horornis vulcanius | reverse complement strand
AGCTTATGATAACATTACTTAACCTAATAGTATCACCATCCTTACATAAATATTGATAATTACCTCTTGGTCTGTCTACTAAGGTTGCTAGAAGTTGGACTTTTTGATTCGTATAACAGCCACCAGTTAATTGACATGTACACAACTTCAGTGATAAGATGTAATTAAACTAAATAAATATCTGCAAATGGTGCTTTCTTGTGTTGTTCACAGTGCTGCCTAGATTCCTACACCAAATAAAAGACCAGCCTCCTTCAACAGCTTTTACTCCTTCAGTCACAGAAGAAATTAGAAGTTTACACATACAGGAGATGGCATTGTCCTTGCTTGTTTTTCACAGTAGGATTGCCACAAAATCTTGCTGCCTAGTAAATCCGTCATCTCTGTGATGAGATATGAGTATAGAAGACTTTTCTCCTTCTAGAAATCTTTTTATAATATTGAATAGTATATAATTTTCTCTGAGTGTTCCCTGTGTGCCTCATCTGGCTCCTCTACAGCATTACTCTTATCTCTTAACAAAGATTCATCTGGTTTTTTTCTACTAATTCTATCAGAATTTAAACATCTGTGTTTTCCAACATATTTTCTGATCGTTTGTGCATGATAATGAGACAGTGACCTACTCAGGTACAGAGCTTATCAGCAATTGAACAGAGAATTGAATTCAGAAGGTGAGGCAGTAACCTTTTATTATGGACTGGTGACTTTTTGCTGTTTCATACTATATAATGTGGCACAGATATGAAAGTGGAAAGTGCTGTTGGAAACAGCATTGGAATGAAAAGCATGTCTCTGAAGACTGCTTTGGGCTAATGGATAAGTTTGGCCTAAGGAAAGAGTAGCTTGCTTAATATTTCTCTGTGCTTCCAAGCTGAGTTTTGTTTTTATTCTGATTGCCTCTTGAATACTATACATAAGAGATATGAAAGGGAGTTTAGCAATTCCCAGGGCATGGGAGAGCTTTCTGAGCAATGTCCTCACCACTCATAGCTCTCTGTGCCACATGCCCCACACCCCACCCCCTCCAAAAAAAATTAAACTGTAAAAGACCTGCTAGTCTGGAATGATAGAAGCCTAACGGAACACTTGGGGCAAGGCTGTGCTGAATCCCATAATATGGTATCCCATGGTATCCCATCCCATATGGTGTAACCATAATTTCTTCTTTGAATTTCTGAAAATAGTATTGTATCATTAGGAACTCCACCTTGGACTTTTCTCAGCTTTGTGCAGAAGAAGAGTTTCTGTGGCAGCCTCACTGTCTCAGACAAGACTAAGCAGCATTGTTCTTTTGGAACAAAGTCATGAAGTCATGTATAGCTTCATCTGCCAAGTGCTTGCTCATGATGTCACAACAGGAGATTAGCTCACAGCAGGTGTGGCAGTCTGCTGTGCTGCTGTCATATCATGGTAAGGTAAAATCCAGCTGCAATGATAAATTATAAATATTATTTACCTGACTGAATAAGGTGCCTGATAGCATTCCTATGCAAACAGTTGTCCCCATTACCCATAGAGGAATTAAAATCTGAACTAAACTCTGCAGTCTTTTTATTGCTCCTTTTGATTTCACTGATTATCATGTTGGCATCTGGTGTTAATTCATCAGGCTCTCCAGGCTTACTGAGAACCTCAAACCATTACAAACCATATGAAATCAGGTCTGTTGGCTGACTTGCATTGAAAGTGAATGTGAGGAGTTGCCCCAGTGCAGAGATAGAAGGATGGTAATGTGGAGAAGGATGACAGCAGCCCAGTTTGGCCTGAGGCATTTAAAAGGTGTTTTTTTGGCCTTTGTGAAGTTAGTGGAGATGGAATTTGTTCTGTAAGCTCTATCAGGACCGTGCCAAGTTATCTCCTGGCTCTCTGCCCCATCATCCCTTGGCTTGCCAGGGATTGATTTGCCCTTACACTTACCAGCCTTCTGTTGGAGAACTGGACATCTTCCCGGCCCATTTTTCCTGCACCATGGGAGTAGTCTGCAGAGCATTTTGGCTATTATCCTATCCTCCCAATATATACAAATTGTCAGACCCTATTTCCAGTTCAGGGAGTTTTTCTGACCCATCATCAGTTTACTAATAGGTGAAGTTACCTAAATACCTTTAGGTTAATTTTTCTTACTAGGCACAGGAAGACCATTAAAAGTTAGAGGAAACAGGATATTCTCATATGGTAGAAAAGGCAAAACTAGTTTTTGCATGTTTTATAGATAATATCAATTATGCTTTCCAGTGAGGTGAAGATGGAAACATTTGATTTTGTATTCAGCTTCTCTGGCTTATAAGAAGCAAGACAAATGACAGATACCAAAGATGTCGTCCAGTAGAGACAGCTGTTTAGTTTTAAGATATACCAATGAGTTATACCAAATAATTACAAAATTATATAAAATAATTACAAATCCATTATTACCAAAGAATTACAGGACATTCTACTACCTAACATTACTTTCACATTACTTTTGTTTTGATTATATATAGCCCAAAGGTTAATTTTTGCAAATTATATGAAAAGCATACCCTGACTTCATTTAGAAATTGTGAAAGCATCTGATACGCTATGGTATGTTTACACTCATGTTTAACATCAATTGTTTCCATAGTTCCAGGCTAGTTGATATTATTCAGAACTGTTCTGTTGAGGATATAGGCTATTAATGCATGCATGTCAAATGCCTCTTTTTCTTCTGCTCAGGCATGAAGTCTGACAGGGTTTTGTTTGTACATATTCATGAGCACAGCTTTGTAAACTCTAATGTAACGAGCGAATACCTGGAAGTAGACAACACAGAATTTTAAGCATATAGATAGATATTCAAGAGGACTATAATGCTTCCTATAATAAGTCATTATGGATAGAAAATTCTGGAAGTTATGTTTAAGTTGGTTTCTAGGTCTACATTTAAGTGTACTATGTTTGTTTATGAATCAGTGAAAATAGAAGCCCCAAATATCACTGATGTTCAAAATGATGGTCCTGCATATACTGTCTTTGGTTCTGACCTGTAAACATTTCTATTTAATCTTAAGAAACCTCTAGAAGGAATAAATATTTTTTCTTTATGAAGTATTTGGCAATAACCCCATCAACATAAGACAGCATAGCAAGCAAGCATCCCTGGATAGAAGGCTCACATCCCAGTTCAAACCCTCAAGCAGGAGTCTTCGGAACAGCAGAGGGCTGACTTGAGCCCTGCTGTGACACCCTAGAGAAGGACAGGTCGGAGCTGGCTGGTGGTATTGCATGAAAAACCCCTTGCAAAATCTCTCACCACTGTTTTCCAATGGAGACAGTGGTTTTATGATACTTTGACAGAGGTGAGGTCTGGTTGACTAGTCTGCTGCCAGAGCAACTTCTTCTTTATAGCCAGGGATGATCTGAAGTAAAATCATAGGACTGAGTTTTGTGAGGCTAAATATGGCTGAGACAATTAGTGCTGCTGCATTTTCTGTAAAAATAGTAGCTTCTAACACCACCACAACAGCATATAGTAACATAATGGAGAAAGGCACGAAGTAGTATTGGCTTCCAAACATTTCTAATGAAACATGCTAATTGTTTTCATCTTTTAGACAGACCAGAATAACCATCTCTGTCAAGATACATTTCTAAAGCTAAAAATCTCCCTTTATTTGGATTGCATGGACTATGTGGAGCCACAGGACAACCATCTCTGTTGACTCAGGAAAAGATCATAAAAAGCAAATGGCCTCAAATGCAGGCAGGAACAATTTCTGACAAAACATTTGATTTTGCTATATCTTCAAGGGAGCCCTCCATCCTCCCATGCGAGATAGAGCAGCTCCAAAAAAAAAGTTTGTCAGCTACCGCATTCCAGCTGTGTGCTGGAGTTGTCACATCCAAAGAGAAGTGGATGGAATGAACAAAGCCGCGCAAGGAGTCATGCAGCTTGTCAAGGCCATAGGACGTAGCAGGAATTGCCCTTTAAATTTTTATGATTGCCTTGGGGATGAAAAGCCTATATTAGATTGGAATGAGAAAGCAGAACCTCTTGTCATAGAGCACTGCATGTGTTGGGATAAAGGCTTCTAGACAGCAGGTGTAACCATTGAAAATGAGAGGCTGATGCAGTTAGGCATGAACCAAGTTCCTCTGTCATTCCTGAAGCAGTTGTCCTTAAAACAGATTTTTCTCTCACATCTTGCATAGTCTTGATTCTTGCTAGTTGTTTGCTTACCCCTGAAATCTTCCAAGCCTTGACGTCTGAACAGCAAGTCCATGATGGTGCAGATAAAATCTGAGCAGCGAGGAGCATTTATGAAAGCAAAGATGAATTTTATGAAATGGAAAGAAAAACTGAGAAAATGGCAGAGCTGAGCCAGACCTTTGTTTACAATTATTAACTCAGAAAAAATGTTTTTTAAAACTATTGCATTCAAAGCTAGGTAGTGTCACAAAAATGCTGTAAGTGACCACAATGCCGCAAGACACTCGTAAATAGACTTCACTGTAAAGTTAGAAATGAAAAAAGGAAAACAATGATTCTAATGCAGAAGGCAATGCACCACCTACTAGAAATATTAATGCACATGCAGTGATGAAGAACCTCTGCACCTCCAAAAGACCCATGTCCCATTCCTGGTGGAGCACTGAGAGGTTTTGACAGAGCAATGTGCAGCAGGCAGTCGCGTGGACTCTGCACTGTAAGAAAGCACAAAGACTTCAGCTCCGTCTCAAGTCTGCATTCACATGGATGTGGTAGAAACGGGAAGGCGGGCAGGGAGGGCTTCCTCATGGTAGGAAGGTGCCAAGGAAACCAAGGATTGAGACAACTCTTGTTCTGCAAAACCTTGTCCCTGTACTTGCAGAGCTGATCACTGCTGAAACAGTTACGTGGGTGCAACTTGAAACAGTTCAGTTCAGGCAGCCTCCTCAAGGGCTCCCTGGAGCCCTTTCTGAGCCTGCTGTGCTGAGTGGCTGCGTGTTCCTTGGCTGACACAAAGACAAACGCATGAATTTTCATCCGTAAGTTCCTAGCAGTTCACGTTAGGCTGGTCTCCCAAGCAGAGCTGACGCGGCGTGTGGTACGCATCATAGTCCAGAGGAGTCCGCCGCAGCAGCCGCATCCATTCCCTCGGAAGGGCTGTGAGTCCTGGAACCGGCAGGGCCCTGCGCTGCCCGCGTCCTGCCACGGCGGGGAGCTGGGACAGCGGCCACGGCGCTGCGCAAAGGCGCGGAGCGGGGCGAAGCACCTCCGCTCGGCCTGAGAGGGGGCGAAAAAGGAGGAGGAGGTGGTGGAGGAGGAAAGTTGCGACTGTGCTGGGGCACTGCGGTACAGATGCGGGCGGTGGGATGTGGTGCAGCTCCTGTAAAAGGGTGTGTGGAGGAGGAGGGACGGATTAGAGTGGGAAAAGTGCAGTCAGGGACAGACTGATTGGGGTTTGCTTGGTGGTGCCGGTAAGGAAGCCAAGAGAAAGGAGGAGGGTGTTTTGGAAGGAAGGAAGCTGGAGGAGAGTGGACAGATGTCTGGACAGGTGGACGGCTGGCTCCAAACTGTTCCATCTGGCATGTGGAAATGTCTGGTGCTGCAAAAATTGTTGGTGAGCTGGCTAAAAACAGCTCTGTTCTTGCCCAATGAATGCATGTTTTGAGAAGCTGATAGTCAGGAGAGGTGTCTGCTGCTGGCTAGAACTGAGATCAGAAAAGACCTGAGAAATGTCAGGGCAAAGATGAGATTCCAGGAATTCTATCTTTTCCCATCCCATTTTTGCTCCAGAAACTGTCCCTTGCCTCTAAGAGCAGGTGTTCATCTGCTGGCTTCCTGTGTCATGCCAAATAGTACAAGATGGATTCAATCCTCCCTTAGGAGCTCCAGGGAGCCTGGCTCCATCACAAGTCCTGGCACTCCAGGTGGGCCTTCCTTGGCTTCTGGCGTATCACCTACAGGGACCAGGGAAGCTGAGATGGTTTTGGGAAGGAGAAGACAGGTCTACCTGAAAAGTGTCTCTTGTTCCATAGTGCTGTTTAACCTCTCTTTTCTCCTTCCTGGAACTGATAAACCTAGGAGTGCAGCAAACTCTACTCTGGGTCTGGGTTTTGGAAACAGAACCTCACAGTTCTGGTTCAGAGCTGCTCCCATATATGTCCTTGCTCTTCACCATCTTTCTCCACTTAGTCCAGGTTTCCTACCCTCTGATTGCCAGCCAGCACTGTCACCTTCCCCTAGAACCTGTGTTTTCCATGCTTGACTGCATGTTGCCTTCAGGTAACATGGCTTAAGACTGTCCATCTAAAGCTTGAGTATTCAGTTGCTGCTAGTATTAGTTATGTGGGCTCAAACTGGTGGATTTGTACCTCTAGATTGATTTCTTTTTTTTTTTTTTTTTTTTTTTTTTTTTTTTTTTTGCCTAGAGGGTGAAGCCTAGCTCCACTGTTGCTTGTGCCCAGGCAGTACCTGGCTCTTTGCAGCCTGGAATTGCAGGCTCATATCAGTTACAAATCTCATGAAACCTGTGGAAAAGCAAAGACATTTTCTCAACAGAGAATAGTCACTCAAGTACTGCCACAAGCAGAGTTCTGCCCAAGAATTAATTTGCTATTTCAGGGTGGATGCCCTCATGCTTCATGGCCCATTTGGCAAAATGGAGCATTCATGCATACCTTCCTTTCCAAAATGTTGGAGTGCATGGCTGCATAAAGACTTGTAAACAGAAAACAACAGGCAAACAGAATTTCTTTCTCCAATACTCTCCTCTGGCTCTCTGGTAACTCTGGAAGCCAATGACCAGGCAAATCTGATCCTTACCTCTTGTCACAGCCTAGGCAGTGGGTGGGGACAATGGTAACACAACTATATTTCATATTTCCCTCCAAGCAACTATCATGTAGTAGCAAAAAGCCAACTCCTATAGGCAGATAATAAATTTACTCCATTGCCACAAGGCAGCATATTAAAGCCCTCTGAAAAACAAGAGTCTCTCATATTGTCTAACAGAGCAATGCCTGAATGCAATCTCAGGCAGTAACTACAATCACAAGTGTCAATGGGCAAAAGCTGGGGCTTGCAGTGATGAAGCAAATGATGGATGATGTCTGAGGGTGCTGAGTCCTGTACAGGACCACAAACATGATGGAAAATATGGGATAATCTGCAGAGAGCTTTTTAAAGGGGTAACCTTGTTGCAGAAAAATCTGTATCAGGCAAGATGACTGTGTTTAGTCCCCGCTCAACTTTGTGGCAGACTGTGGTGCTGTCTGTCCCCACCACTCTAGCCAAATGACTGCTGTTTTCTTGAAGACAGCATAAAAAAAGCAGCTCTCCTGTATACCTCAGGAACTTGTGTGCTTGCACCTGGTGTTGATCTAATAGGGAAACTGGGAAGTTACAGCAGCTGGTGTTGAAAGTACACTTCATTGAAGGTGGTTGTTTGATAGCACTCTTGTTTTTGCATGGCTTTCTGCATCTGAGATGAGGAAAAGTGCAGAAGAAGGCAGCTGCTCCTTTAGTCCTGCTTGGTCACCAGAGGCAGAACTGAGGAGCTAGGAAGGGCCCCTTGCAGATTTCTTCTGAGTGGTACAGTAGTAGAAAAAGCAAACTCACTGAGTTGCTGCTGGTGGCCTGCCTGAGAGCTAGGGATGAGGTAGGTTCAGAGGCAAGGCAACAGAAGCATGAGTAAGTTGATAGCACACTACAAGAATGTTTCTTGCAGCAGTAATGTGACTTTGAACCACATTTAAATGGCAACTTTTTCATTACAGGAAGCTGAATAATCTGGTAATATTACAGCTGCCAGTTATCAATCCTCTGTGAGGACCGCAGATGAGGCAAATCTGAATCACAAAACTTGTGACTGTACCAAAAACTGGGCCACTGCAAGAAGTGTACCCAGTGTTGCTGAAAAAAACCCAGGCTTCCCATATAAAAGTCAGCAAGCATTGAATGGCCAGCAAGAAATAATCAAATCAGGAAGAGTTTTGGGTCTGGGGACAAACTAAAAGAATTTTTCATGCCTCTTCCTCAAACTTGAGAAGTCAGGAGAAAACCTCCTCTTTGGAGAGATATCCCAAAGTAACTGTCATTTGAGAAGAAAATAAAGAAGATCCTGTTATCCTTCAGCAGAGGAGTGTCGGGAGATGGGAAAAGAGGAACCTGCATCCCTTTTGATTATCAACAATTTCTGGTGGTTTCTGAATGGAGCCTTGTGTGAGGTGTCACTGGGGAGAACTGACAGAGGTCTGACTATAGAGGAACTGGCCAAATATTTCTCATTCCCATTGCTAAACACAGGACCTCAGGGCAACATTCTCTGTTAAGCTGTGCCAGTGGATAGTACTGTGCAAGCATTTCTGTGCTGCTGTCTGTGATGTTTTGTGTAAGAGATAAATATAGAAATCAGCATCGTTTTCCCAGTTACATCTTGCTGGGTTTTTTTCCCCCCGCCAAATCCATTTTACAGCTCCAGAACAGCAAGTGTAGCATGAAAAATGAATAAGCTAAGTTAGGTCTGTAGGGAGTCTGCCTCTGTTATTGGACCAACTGATACAGCTGGAGCAAACAGATAATCTTTAAGGCATCTGACTTATCTTTGGGAGCCTGTTATTTTTTTTTCCCTAGCTGTAATTAGCAGTATCAGAAAGGATATTTTTCCTCCTTAAAATACCTTCCTCTCGCATGCTCCTAGGCTGCAGTGCTTATAGCCACCTAAATATTGCCACGAAGAGATCAGTCAGAGTTTAGGACCCAGAGCCCCGTTTAAGGCTTATGGGATGTGACAGCTGACTGAATCAATGAAGTGTGTTTTAAGCGTCATAATGAGGGCAAGATAAGGCTAGAAAGGTGCTGCCTTGCCTTGCAGACTCAACTGTCTGCTTTGATTTTTGACTAGATTGTTTTAGTCCCCTACAAAGATGAAACCAAACTGCTTATGAAAACAGAAGATCAGATTTAAAGGAAAAGCAACCGTGGTGCCCATGCTTTGCCTAGTGCTCTTCACGCTGTGTCTGAGCCGCTCAGGTAGGTGTGATTTCTTTTTCTTCTTCCAAGCTGTGCTGCAGGTGTTCAAGGTTTTTTTTCTGCTGGCTGGTTAGCTGCTGCTTTCTGGGATAATGTGAATGCTGGCTTCCCTTGGTCATCCTTTAAACACTGTGTGAGTAGCAGAAGAGGGTTATATCAGTTACTGCCTTTGTATTGCAACCACAGTCAGTTTGACAACTAGGTTTTAATAACTGGTGGTGGGGAAATTGCTGGCTAGAAATTAACAAAAAATCCTAAGCTCGACTTTTGACTGCTAAAGGGAATTAAGGGAGAATTTCTATCACCATGAGAAAAACTGAAATGCTTCAGGCAGACTGATTAAAGGCTAAGTGTACTGTACTTACTGGAGTGTTTTGCACGTTTGTTTAGCAGACTTTCTGCCTCAGAACTCCTGTTCTGCACCTGTGGGGAATTGCTACTTGGACAAATCACAGAGAGAGACAGGAACCTGGGGAAGGGGAGAGATGGCAGACAGTGCTTGAGTACTTGAATGCATGTTTCCCTGCCAGGGAGTTCCCCAGTTTTTTGCCTTTCATTGCATTAAATGGTAGATTCGGGGATGTATCTGTCCTATGGCTGCTTTTCTGCTTTTTTTCAAAGGCAGTGCTACTTTGTTCCATGTTTTCTCCATGGCTTTATCTAGCTTAATCATAAAGTGGGGCTTGGTCTAAGGAACTGTTAGGCTAAGTCTGCACATGATATTTTTTATTTCTCATTAATAACTTCTGCTTTTAGACTGTCTTTCTACAAGTACTGAGCCTGTCTTGTAGAGGCAGCAATCCTTCCTTCTGACTTTCTTCCTTGTGAAACTCCTCAAGCCTTTTTCACTTTTTTGTGGTTTCCTCAGCAGATGAAATTCAACATATCCAGCCCCAAATCCAGCTTTACCACCTGTCTTCTATACCCACTTGGAGCAGTAGGTACCTGAACTTTCTGTGAGATACGGGCTGTGAAATGGCACCATTTTCTTTCGAGGGAAGTCGTACACACCCATGGACACAGAGGGTGTGTGACTGCATATATGTGTGCAGGATGTCATACTCAAATGATAACATAGCAATGTATTCTGGCCTTAAGACAGAGCTGGTTTTGATCCTGCATATTTTGGGGTTATGGATTTTTCTATTCAATGGCTTTTCTTCTAATTTTCCTAGTTTAAACAACCATAAACCCCTATGAATCTCCTAAAGGGAATGTCAAATGTCTAGGAGATGGAGTCTCTGCCAAGACTGAGGTTTGGGTAGTGAGTGGGGAGAAATGTGTTTTTTCTCTTCCTTTGGTTGCAGAAGCAATACCCATCTGCCATGTTTGGGCAGCCAACCAAGTTTCCTAGGACAGACCTCAGACTCTGTCCTTCATTTGCTGTGGTGGAGCTATGGTCAGCTCTGGCATGAGAATAAACCCTGGAAGAAGCAGAAGGGGCATTTGTGGCAATAGCAGACCTCAAGGGCTTGTGACAAACTGACAAGGCAGAGTGTGGCCACTGGACTGCTATAAACTGTGCTGACAGCTTCATGAGCCATGCCTGGCTGTGAGATGGAGCACATGGAAATGAGTGTGAAAGATTCCTCTGAACAGCTGGCCTCTACCTGCCCAGGCCTTGGTAACCCCACCACACCTGTATTCCAGCTACAGAGGACAAACACAGCTTGTGCTAGAACATCTGACAGTAAAGTTGTTATCCTGTGAGTGCAAGCACTAGGTTTCAGAGTTTATAGCTCTAAAGAGCTCCTCAAAGAGGAACAGTATCTTGCTGTGGCTGGAGGCGGGGAATGACAGTGTTGCTTGGGCCTTGTGCTATCCTGAGAGGATCCAGACAGCATTAAAGAATGATTTTGTCCCATGGAAAGCTCTGTTATGAGAGCAGATTTTTGCTTTGGGCAGTTCTTCAGCTGTGTTGCTTGCTGCCAGGTCTAGTCCTGTCTGAAGCCTCAGACAGACCCTGACTAAGGTGGAGAAGGCTGCACAGCCTGTTGTGCTCAGCAGATGGGCAGCAGCTGCTGGGTAAGAGGACATGGGCAGAGATAGTGATCTGTGGTCACATCCTTTCCTCCATGTAGAGGCAGACCACAACCCTCTGCCTCCGGTTTTCTCTCTAGAGGGGCTCCTGGGTTTGAATGCCTTTTCTCTCCATGTGGCACAGGGACCGTGCTGGGGACTGCCTTAACCCTGATCACGGATGCACACGGTGTGTGAGCATATTGACTGTGCCCTCCAGGGCTCTCCCACTGTCAGATCCTGGCACCATCCACGGGCCACAACCCTCTGCCTGCAGACCCCTCCTGCACCTAATGCTTGGCAATCCAGGCACAGGTGTTCTGTTTACCCTGAGGCTGGCAGGGCACAAGCTGGACCCTGGACAGTGTCCTGTGAGGTCCCTTTTGACTGCTGACACAGCAATATTGGCTGTGATCCCTGCTTCATGGGGCCTGTCTTCTTCCTCCATGGTGGTTTTGAAGAGAGGTAAAATCCTTCTCACCCTTGGTTGCTGTGTATGTGCACAAGGGAAGAGATGAAGGCCATGGCAGAACCTCAGCACCACAGGGAGTGGGGTTGAAGTTTGGGAAAGAATGGAGGATCTGGACTGTCTTTACCCCTCCATGGTAGCAAGGAGAAGGAGGAGCATGGTGTCAGAGATTTTGGGAGTCACAAGTTGTGTAGGTACAGACCATGACGGCTCTGTGCTTGCCTGGCAGATCTAGCCCTAACTGCATCATCCAGCTGCTACTGCTGCCAGATGGGCTCTTTATGTTTTGGCAAAAAGGGCATAGAAAACATAAAACTAGTGCGAAGTCATACCTGCTCTGGTCTGATGACTTTTTTTTCTTTTTTAATGTGAATTGAGCTTGGGCTCTCTTGCCTTTCCATTCACTTGCCCTGGTTCCGCTGAGAGTCTATGCATCTGAATTCCTGCAGAATTTGCTGTACAAGACAAGACCTGCCCTGAGGTGAATTTTCCTCACATCATTGCTCTGCTTCACTTCTTCAGGTCATAGCATTCTCCATGTCTGCTTTCTGGCAATGCCTCCACTCTGTGTTGCTCTCTTCCAGATGCCTTCAGTTCAGTTGCTGAAAATGAAGATGCGCTCCTCAAACATTTATTTGAAGGCTATCAGAAATGGGTCCGCCCTGTGGAAAACTCCAACGACACCATCAAAGTCCATTTTGGGTTAAAGATATCACAGCTTGTGGATGTGGTAAGTGTTGTGTTAGTAAACCACCACTTTTATAGATAGTTGTGCCCCCATCTGGGAGGACTGGTAATGTAATTAGCTTTTGCCTCCTGACACAAGAAATGCACAGTGATGGTTGGGCACAAAACACTGAGCATGAAATGGTGCTGGTGATACAGCCTTCTTCCCCTGCTCCCCCCCGCCTCCAGCATGGACTGTAGGACTCATTTATTTTGAAGGAAACCTGAAGGTCCTTTTTTCCCTGCTGTTCTCAGGGAACAAGGCCTAATTCCCATAAGGTTTTAATCAAACAACCCATGCCAGAGAGTCTTTGACATATATGTTGCAATTTAATGACAAGACAGCTACAGGAGAGGACTGAGAAAGGGTAAGAGCTGATTGGATATTATTCACTCCAAACAAGCTTGCACTGAGGCCAAAGGTAATTGCAGTCTTAGCCCAGCTGGTCACTAAGATAAAACTCTGGAGGCAGAATAGCTCTGTGTTTCTGCCCACGTGGAAATTTCCCCTTCTCTTTCCACTGCAATGCACAGTGGAATTTGCACATTGCCCAGAGGTACCCACACAACATGTAAGGTGCTCCTTACATCCCCCAGCCCCTGGTAATGTCCCCTTGTGCTGTGGAAGGCACACTCTAATTTTGTGCTTTATTTACATATTTAGGACAATCTTTCAGCATGTATCTTCCCAAACTCACTCCAGGCTGAGCAGTGGGGGGAGATGAGCCACCCTGTGACACCACAGCCTTGTGTGACCTGATACCACTTGCTGGCTGAGCCCTGCTGCATTCTGGGTCCTTGGCATATGATTCTTTTGAGCTCCTGTGAAATTGCAGATGTCAGTTTTCCAGCCTCAAGGGCTCCCACCAACAGCAGAGACAGCACCTAGAAAGTCAGTCTATTTCCCTCAACAGTGACTGAAGAGCCCAAGCCTACGTGGAAACAGGACCACAGGGATGTCCTCATCTTGGCACAGGGTTGAACTCAGCAGGCATAGGGTCTGTTTCTAATGGCTGCTTTGGTGTTGCAATCTTCTCTCCCTTGTGTTACTCTAGGATGAGAAGAATCAGCTGATGACAACCAACGTGTGGCTGAAACAGGTAAATTAGACCACATCAGACCTCCTTTTTCCCCATGTGGAACTGCTGAGCTCAGTAGCCATCTCAGCCTGGTGCCCACTGTGCCATCCATCCCATTTTATGATGCTGAGTGGCCAGCACCTAACCTGATACCTAACCTGAAGTTTTACTTCACTCTTCTCACCAGCAAATGTATAGAGACAGAAAGGCATCAGGTAGGCCTTTAGGACATAGGGTACACTTTTCTCCTGACCTGCACCCCAGCTGTGTGCTCAAAACAGCTGTATTTCAGGGAAGTGACACAGCTGGTACTGTAGTGGCTATCTCTGGCATGTTGTATGTGCCCTGAGGGACTATCCTGTCTCAGTCTTAGAGGTCACACAAGTACTGTTTCCCTTACCTGAGCCAAGAGTGGTGCCTCAGATAGATTTCTTCATTCCTCAGCATATGTAAATAGAAAGAAGAGGGCCAGTATGTTACACACCACCCCCACCCCCCCGCCCAGATTTTTCCCATTAAAAGCTGTAGC
>VZUA01023036.1:14601-25199 GCA_013401035.1 Horornis vulcanius | reverse complement strand
GAAGAGTATTGATGCAGTGTCCAGTATCCAGCTACATCCCATCCTTCCCCTGCTCCATGGAGAAATTTTGGAGGTTTCTTTCCTGCACATTGGTCTTTGCAAGTGATTTGGTGACAAAAAGCTGTCTGTGGGAGAGGGAAGCAGCTCTGCTAGGACATTGTGCATTTGTCTAATGATGAGGAACCACTCCTCTCCTGCTGCAAGAGGAGATGAAAGCAAGATTATCCCCTGAAAACTCAGTTTGTGTGAAATAGCAAACCTCAGAGCAGTCCAGCATGGGCAAGGCCCCCAGATGATGATGTGTCATTCTTTTGACATGCAAACAATGAAAAAACAAGCAGCCAAAAGCAAAATCCATGCTGAATCATTGATGGCTGTCATTCAGGCTTAACATGGTGTCTGGATCAAGGCAAGCTGGCTCTTCAGAGCAGGGATGGGAGCTGTCTCAGTGAGCACAGCAGATGGCCTGCTAGCTCCCTACCTCTAACTCTGGTGCTGAGCACAGTGCAGCTGAGTAAGGTTCTGCAGGGCATCAGCAAGGGGATGGATGCAAAAGCTGTGTTTGTTCTTGAAAGTGGAGCTGAGGGCAGGGAATGCCAACAGGGAGCCTTGCAGAGGCTGTGGACACTGGATAGAAAGCCCTTCCTCCTTTTACAAATGTTTCTGAGGAACTTAGATCTGGAGCAGGATGTGAGGCCCTGGAGCTACAGTGCTTTTGTACAATGAGTGAGATGGAGCTGTGTGACTCCTGCTGTGATGAATTAGCACCAAGTAGCTAGTTGCTGTTCTGGGAAATCATTCAGATGTACTGAGGTGTAAACAATCTCTTCCTGAAGGAGGATCCAGGAAAGAAGCTAGGTGTCTAGTCTTGTTCTTCCCTCAGAATTTGGACTGGCCCGTACAGGGATATGAAAGCCAGCTGAGAGTGGCTCAATTGAGATAAGGCATTTGTGAGGCTTATTAGAAAGGCAAGCATTAGAGGGACACAGCAAGCACTGTCTGTTGTTGGTACCTGTCTCCCTCATGCAGATATAGATGTATTTATTTAGATTTTTTTAATATCCATTGCTGTAGGCAAAGCAACCCAACCTGAATGCTCAGTCATCGCCTCCTGCAGGGAAAGGGTACATGCAAGAGAAATCTGAAGGGAATTCTGGCTGCCAAGGAAAGATGAAAGGATTTAGGAAGAGAGGTTGTGAAAACAAGTAGTACTGGAGAGCTTATCCATGCATAAATGAGATGGAGCCTCAAGTGACGGAGAGTCCCCATTGCTTCTTTAAAAACATAAGGACAAAACAAAAAGATTGGCTGAACAGNGGGATATGAAAGCCAGCTGAGAGTGGCTCAATTGAGATAAGGCATTTGTGAGGCTTATTAGAAAGGCAAGCATTAGAGGGACACAGCAAGCACTGTCTGTTGTTGGTACCTGTCTCCCTCATGCAGATATAGATGTATTTATTTAGATTTTTTTAATATCCATTGCTGTAGGCAAAGCAACCCAACCTGAATGCTCAGTCATCGCCTCCTGCAGGGAAAGGGTACATGCAAGAGAAATCTGAAGGGAATTCTGGCTGCCAAGGAAAGATGAAAGGATTTAGGAAGAGAGGTTGTGAAAACAAGTAGTACTGGAGAGCTTATCCATGCATAAATGAGATGGAGCCTCAAGTGACGGAGAGTCCCCATTGCTTCTTTAAAAACATAAGGACAAAACAAAAAGATTGGCTGAACAGGGTGTAAGGCAGGAAGCAAGATCTTTTAAAACTGTTAGCAGTCAGGAAGGGAAGGAAAAATGTCCATGTGTGCAAATCAACTTTGATTTGATGCCCATCCCCATGTCCTGCTGCAGAGGGATTAGCTTACAACCCTCCCCCAAAAAAGAAATGGAGCATGCTCCCAGCTCTCTGGGTCCATGCCAAACTGTGAAGTTCACTTTCAAAGGCAAAGCTGACACTGAGACATTTGACAGGACTCATGCTTCTAAATCACGTGGATGCTTTTGTAAACATTACTTCTGGGTGTACTTAATATCTCCACTATTAATCAGGTTGCGGGGAGTTAAAAGCCCATTAATGGCATTAACAAATGCTATTTAACTGGGCTGAATTGCAAATGCAAGTTTAGACAGAGAACAAATACAATGTGACTTTGGAGGAGCAGAAAGCCAGCCAAAAACCCCCACATTTCATCTTGTAAAAAAAACCCAAAAAACAAAGAAAACAACAACCCACAAAACAAACATCAATTAATCAACCTAAAACACACAGACTATGAGAAGGGAGGAAAAGCCTTGGCAGATGTGATATTGAAAGAACTTGTAAGCATGCTGGTTAAAGCCAGATGTGGGCCTCAACGAATGGAAGGTGGCAGGTGAGCCGATTCATGGAGCAGATTTGATAAGATCTTGACATGCCGTGCGACCTAAGGACGGTCAGTGGAGTTTGGTCTTGCTGGCACAAAGAGCACTCAAAACAGGACCAGGAAGTTGATCTTTCTGTGAAATCACTGGTCTACCAAATGAGGGAGGTGGTGATAAACTGGGTGGTCTTTAAAGCAAAGCAATAACGAGGACTGAGGGTTTGAAGAAATCATCCAATCCTTTTTGGGTTTTTGATAAGTGGAATGGGAGAATGACTCAAACATGCTTGGTTTGCTTGGCTGTGTTTGTAGGGGCGTGTTAATACCTGTTCACACTTACTGTTTCTGAGCAGTCAGGACAATGAATCTTTAATGCTGTGTTTGCCTATATGTAAAAATATGAAAAACAGCAGGAAAATGGTTCAGGAAAAATGTAACCTGAATATTGTGAGGAAGTATGAAATAGTGAAACGCACAAGAGTATCTCTCCAGAGCCTTTGCCTAGGGCTTTCAAAAGCAGACAGAATGTACCCTATGACATCCAGTTCTCTACTCTGTTGCAGAGCACAAATGGCTAATAAAGAAATTATTTTCTAAATGTTGCTAACTGCATAATATTTGAGCTAAATGAGCACCTATTTTTATGTTGTCTGTCCTTATTACCTTTTAGTAATTACATTAAAAAGCACTGAGGTTGGAAACCTGAATTGTTCAGAAATAAGACATTAAAATCATGATAGTTCTTCATTTTTCAATTTAAACTTCTATATGCATCTGCGCTGTATCACAGTCACAGGAGAATCACTGTATAGGACAGATTGCCACGTGTTCACTGGGTAACTGCTCAGAATTTCTTCTTACCCTCATCACTTGACCTCAAGCCTTATTTACTAAACACCACTTAAGCTCTGCCTAGAATACAAACTGATTACATTTCCTCACGGGCTTTCCTGTGACACTTTCACTCTAAGCCTGAGCAGTTCAGAAACATGAACAGATTTCCTCTTACCACAACCTTTATGAAAAGAGGAAGGAGCTAGTAGCACTTCCATTTTACCAAAGTAGAACTAAGATAAAGACATTAGAGTTGTTACCAGTGACTCTTGCTGTTCACTTTAGAGATACAAATGTTTGCTTTTTTGGTTTTTTTGTTTGTTTGTTTTGCTGGCTCTGGGTGCTGTATATGTTTAGATTTTGGCATGTTACTTAATTTTGCTGAGGATATACCCTGCACGTGATTCTTGTGAGAAACAAAATTGCAGATACATAACAAAACCAATTGGTTTCTGTAAATATGAAGGCTGGGCACCTACTGACAGAAAAGAACAGGAACAAGATAAATACAAAATTTTGCAAGGGCCAGGGAGGAGAGCAAGGAGCGAGAATGGTGTATAGACAAGAACATCTACTGTTGTGGAAGGTTTGTGAATAAACAGAATGAACACTTGAGTACTATTTTAGGCAGGACATGTAGCTGAGTTGTCAGAAAAAAGGTGAGCTAAGTAGTCCCTAAGACATCCTTGTTAGCAGGTTTTGATATCGAAGCCACCCAAAGGGAACGATTGGCAAATGAGTTATGGCCAGCTATGAAGGATTTCTAGGGGCAAAACGCATCCTTGGCTGAAGAGTGCAGGACAGGGAATTTCTAAGAGTGATCAGGATTTCTTGAATCTATAATGCCAGGAACTCTCATAATTTCACGTTGAAGACACAGCTCCCGGCAACTTTGCTGGCAGTGCAGAATGCTCAGCACTTTTGCCAGTCTGGCCCCAGGTGTCCGCAGCTTGGCAAACAAAATGGGAGGTAGTGGCCAACTTAGAAAATGCTTATTTAAGTGACTTGCCAGTAGCACACAAGGGCTCAGTCGCAGGAGCAGGGCTAGGCAGCATTCAGTTGCATTAATGATCAGATCATCTCTTCTCCCCCTCCAATCCCCTTCCTCATTTCCTACACTCCCCTCCATCTTGGCAATAAAACATGCAGGGGTCCTGTGGGAAAAACCCAACAAAACACCGTGTGATCATGTAATTAAAGGCTGTACTATAACACACAGGCACAAAGGAGATGAATTAATGCTTTATGGAAAGCCTCCAGAATAGATTTTCCTCACTCCACTGTGCAGTCATAATGTTGCTTTAACAGAGCTCTCCGTGTGCTATTGCACAGACCTGTGGGGGTAACCGCAACTAAATTTCAGAGCTTCCTTTCTTACTCCTTAGAGAGTGAGTGGTGTGCAGATGGGCTGACCCTGGCACAGGTCACCAGGGACCAGGGAACTGGAAATTTCCAGACCTTTGCCACCTGAGGTGATGGGAGAGCAGCAGCCCACCAGCCGTGCAGACTGCAGGGACAGGAGCACGCTGGGCTTGGGGTGAGAGCCTGGGCTGCCATGTGACACAGATGTACAAAAGCAAAAGAGAAATTTATGGCTTTAACACCTCTACTGTATCACTTAGATTCTGACTGATGTACCCCCTTGTATCGTGGTACTCCTGACCTCTGTCTTGCTGCTCTCACTCATACCACATCTCCTCTCGGCTATGGCTGATACCACGTGATTTTTTTCATTCCTACACCCTAGCTTCTTCCAGTTTATGTCTCAATTTACCTCTGCCTTTGGAGGCAGAGTGGGTACAGTCCTCTCACAACCAGAGATCTCAGCAGCAGTGGTGGCAGAGGCAACCCTATTTGATTCTTTTGTCCCCATACTGGGAACATACCCCAACTACACCTCCAGAGGAGCCAGAAAAGATGAAGAACATGAGAGATATCTGAGAAACCTTCAGAGAAAACAAGTGCTTGACTCATCTCTTTTTCAGGCAAAAATCAAATGTTGGCTTTTCTGTGGTTTATAAGGTGGCCAAATGGGTGGATTTTAATAAAGTTCCAAGAACACGTCCTTGACACCAAGGGCAGCCTCTGCTTGGGTGCCCACTCTGAGACACAGGAGTTACAAACCAGTATGAATGTTTCACCATGAGGGAAACAATGCATTTTTCTTCTCCTTGTTCTCAGAAACAGCCATGCCACTTAAGCAGAAATGCAAAAACAAATGAACAAAACAAATTCAGCTTGAGGCAGACACTCAGCATGGGGAATTGCAGGCCAGATGGTTAGTGTGACAAAGTTAGAAGCAACTGAAAACAGCCTTTCAATAAGAAGTGTTAGGCAACTTCAGGATTAGGTGGTACCACCTCGACTGAACCCCCTTCCTCTTTTTAAAGATGACTTTTCTAAAGTCAGCACTCCAGCAAATTTGCTGAAGAAGCACAATGATGGCGCGAGAAAGGCTGTGTGGTGTAGTTGCTGCTGTTGCATCATGAATGTGTCAGGGGACAGCAAACCTTTCTACCACTTGCCCTGCTGCTGGGTCCTGTTCCCTTCTCCTCCTCTTGGCCCCATTCCCTGGACCCACTCTCTTCTCACCCATCCTGCAGCTAGTCCCTTGCTGTCTGTCTCTTTCCCCTTGTGGCAGATGCCCACTCAGCTTTCTGAGCCTTCTCCTCTTTGCCTGTCCCACTGCTGGCTCTGGCAGCATCAGCTTGGAGTCCAACAAAGCTCCTTACCCTGGCTCCCTGCCTCCCTTCCCCTCCCCTCTGCTGTCAATTCACCTCACCAGTCTTTTGAAAAAATCTCTGTCTTCCTAATCTACTGTAAAACAAAAGGGAAGGAGCCAAAATCTCAGCTCCTGGTGATTGCTGCTGTTCTGTTGACTTTTTCCAGAGCCAAGGCTGTGTTACGCTGCTTCACATCACCAAAGGATGAGCCGTGCTTTTGTCACTGGACAGATGCCAACTTGCTTCAGCAGAGAATCTGTCTTGTTGGCTTAGGTTTCAGTGTGGCTGGACTGACTGGTGTTGGAGGACGAGCTGACCCCTGACTCCAAATGAATGCAGAAATAGCTAGACACAGCAATGTATGCACTCCTCTTCTGCTTCACCTGCTTTCTGCTTCTTTCATTGCAAAAGCATGTGCACATACTGAGACCAAGCATGTATAGGAGTTTTCAGTTGTTCTGTGCACTGAGGCTTGCTCTTTTTAGTTCTTGGAGGATTCTCTTTTGGTCAAGAGATGCAGCACACGATCACACGATGCTTTTGCAGTGTTTGCATGAGTTGTTCCTGCTTGTTCCACATCATCAGGTTATGTACTGACAAGTGGAGCATATGCTCTCAACAGCATGTCTGCTGTGTCTAAATCATATCCTGGGTCATCAACTCAAGGCAGTGTGTCCTTCCAGTTCCAGAGGGAACTGTTGTCTGCTTGCATTGTTTATGACCCTTGGGAGACTTGGGCAAATCAGGACAACCATGTGCAAGATCCAGCATTTTTTTCTTAAGCTGCACAGATATTTGCTTTCTTTTCTCCATTTCTCTCTGCATGCATTACAGGCATCTACTCAGTTTTGGGTGAAGTAGAGCTCCTAAATCACCACTGGAAACATCTCTCGTTGTTTTTAATAGGACCCTAAAAATGCACCCTAGATTGACATCAGTACATGCTACAAGTGGTTAATCTTCCTGTGTTGTCACTGCTGTGGCAGTGCTTGGGAAGTTATTTCACACAGGTTGTGAAAATCTTGCCATGAACTTAAAACTCAACATGTATGAGAGACAGAACTTTAACTGTACCATTTTAAGGTCAGCATCCATAACAATTGGGACTTTTCCCCTTGTCTCTTTCTTCTTTTTTTTTTTTAATTCAGCTGAAATTTCATTTTCCTTAATTGAAACCTTTCCCCACTTGCAACTTTAGCAAGCACATGCTGAAACAATTCCTGATGTTCAGTGACAGTTCTGTCCCAGACAATTATATCATCAGTAGACACATTTTTACAGTTTGTAGCATCTGTGCACTGAAATGTTTTGGAACCCGCCCAATAAATATATCGAAGTTGCTCAACCCTGGGCTTTCCATGCCAAAGGAAATCTGAAAAACCTTATCAGTCTATCTAATTTTCTCAAGAATTTGGCTTCCACCAAGCAAAAATTTCAGTCCAAGTGGAAATTTTCTCTTTGCATGTTCCTGTTTCAGAGGCTATTTAAGGCCGAATCGGCTATGCTGTCCTCCATAATTAGAAAGGAGCTAGCTTGCTTGCATCTCCTTCTGTTTTGCAAATACTGCCACTTACTGTCATGCAGAATCTCCAGGCCTTCCACTGAAAGGCTGGAGGAATGTTTTGGACCATCCAGACCTAAGTTTCCATGATATCTTCATCTTCACTTGGATTCCAGAAGTGCTTTGCCATGACTAGTGGTTTCACTCTCCCAGACGCTGTCCAAAAGTGTAATGAGAGACCTTCTTGACTCTGGTTACATTACAGATCACAAAGAGAAATTAACTATTCCTGTTGCTGTTTCTGTGGAAAGAGCAAGCACTGGCTCAGTGTCCTGAGTTGTCCTGTAACCATTTTTGGACCCTATTTAATTGAGCTTATTTTGCCAGAAAAACATTATTTCCTCTTTGAGTCAATCAGAATCAGCTTTTCATGGATTGGGGATGTCACAAAGGTCATCCACTCTTTTTANCTGCCAACCAACAGTAAAGTACTACTTAATTCCTACAAATTCCTGAGGTACAAACTATTTGGCATGACCTAGCATGCATACACTAAAAAGCTAACAGGCTAATGAAGCCTCCCTGAAGTGAGCCTACAAGAAAGATGGAGACAAACTATTTACAGAACATGTAATGACAGGGTGTAGTGCTTTCATGTTTGCTGATTTCTCTTTCCATGTCAGGGGACCAATTAGTGTAGTGGTTTGAGTGCCTACTAGAATTATTTACTCCGTTTCTGGTGTGAGATAGGATTAGGAGAGAAGCAAAGCAGGCTCAAACTTTAAAGGGTATAAAAAAAGGTTTCTTAACAAAACTACGAGAGAAAAAATTAATAAGAATAAAAACTTTCAAAACACTTCTTCCTCCCCCACAACTTTTCTTTCTCTTCCCACTGATAATGTATAAAGGCAAAACTTAGAACTTAAGTCAGCATACCACCTTTAAAATACTTTTTTTCCAGCACTTTTAGAGAGAGAAGTCTGCTTTGCTCTGCCATGAAAACTTCCTTACAAGCAAAACAGTTTCCTTGTGGCTTTTGATTCTCACAAAAGCAGCCACCTGGGAATCTGTGTTTTGTGAAGTCCTTGGATTCTGCAGCCTTCTCACAGTTGGATTATGGGCCATGTAAACTCATGGGGTATTATTTTAAAGATGAGTAGTTCAAAAGCAAAGGTTCTCTTTATTTTTTTTAATCATCTTCATCTTTAGAAAGAGATTCACCTCTTCTTGGGAGGAGATTTCCATCTTCATTGCATCTTTTTCCCCTCTCTGTTCAAGCTTCTCATAAGATCACAGCTACTTCCATATTTACTTAGTCTATTACAAATGCCTTTGCTCATATTTGCAATCTGAACACTCCCATCTCCTCAACCCATATTTTCCATGATTCAAAGGAATATTCTAGTATATTAAAGTCCATTATCATGGTTTTACAAAAGAATTTTAGCCGAAGACTAGGCATCTTCTCATTCTCCTTCCATCTAAGACTCAACTCTTCCTTCACCGACTTTGATGTCTTCATATTGTCTCTATACTTGTCTCCACTCCTCTCCAGAAAAAGCAAAAGCCAATGGCTGAAAAAGTGGTGCTGTGTCTCATTTTCCCCACTCAACTGTGCAATTCACTGGTTTAACCTTCCTGTCACTTCTAAGTTTCAGAGCCACTGTTGGATCTTCCTGGCATGGTTATGCCAGTCTAATGACAGCTATTTAACTTTTATGGTTTCTTGCTCCATACCATTGAGCAGGCTGATCAAATCCTGAAAAACAACTTTTCATTCTGCGACATTGTGCAAAGAAACTTAGTTTGCAATGAAAAACTGATTTGAGGATGACCCATGTGTGAAGACAAATAACCAAAATACTGCCCAGCATGGAAATGACCTGTCACCCTAAGGCTGTGTGTCTTGTAGCACCTCCTGCATGCAGCAAGCTGAGGAGGAGGAAGGATACACTGGTGTTAAAGGTAACACAAAGAAGTTCATATTGCCTCCTACCACTACCTATTTACCATTCTCTGAATCAACATCCCCTTTCCTTGGCTCCAAAATTAAGCCACAACTTTAAACTCAACTGTGTTTAAAGAAACAAGGGGGGAGAATAAGTGTCTGGGCCATTCTTCAGTAGCCCCGTGTAAACACCGGGTGACCCATTCCTTGTTCTTTTCCTAACCTGGCTGAANGCATTCTCATGGTGAGGATGACAACCCCCTTTTTTGCTTTAACCATCTTAAATCCATTTCTAAGTTTAACACCCCTGCTCTCCACCCTGTCCTAACAAGACTTTGGGGTCTGTGTGTTTTGGGCAAATATAACCTGGTTTGAATTTCAAAACATGATTTCAAGCTTCCTTTAGAGACAAAGAAAACTGATTCCTATATGGCAAATAAGTCATTCAAAACAGGGAACCTAATTAGGGTTGCAGCAGCAGCTAATTTCACCACCAAAAAGAGATTTTGTGCTCTAGAGAATGAAGTGCTAGTTCCGGGCAGCAGCACCAGACACTCAGTGTAATTATAATTTATATGGCCCTCACTGCTGTAGTAGTTAAGTGCTTGACAAGAACCAAGGGATTTACTCTGAGGTAGGGAAAAGTTTTCTACTCTTTTACAGCCAGGGAACCAGAGATAAAATGACCTGCCCCACGCTATTCAGTGGATTTGGCCAAGATGAACTCGAGTCTCCCTAAGTGTCTCTTTAATGCTTTCAGCAGGAGTTTCAGACCCTTCATTTGCTCTTGTGTCTGCCCTGACTGTAGCCCCAAGAAACTATGATCTTGTTTTTAAGTGGAGCATTAAAGGGAAGGAGCAGCCTTCCCAGCTGCAGCAGGGCCGCGTGTTCCAAGTTCCAGCCACAGATTATTTGAGCGACAAAATTCCCAATAAGACATAGACAAATATTTCCCAGATTTCAGAAGGCAAATGGCTCAGCTTCCAATACTCCCAGGACAACAGACTGATTTAGTTGCATCACACCCCTTTTCTGGAGAACTCACACCTGACCCTTACCTGTCACCATTTGGATGCATCACCAGGATGCCAGGTACCCAAGCAGGGTTAGATTTGAGTACACTTGACTTACAGACCTACACCATGGGCTGCCCTGTCTCCTTTTTTGGCTGTCCAAGAATTGTGTTATTCAAAGTTTCTCTATGGGCCCAAGAGAACATTATTTCTTGCAAAAAAAA
>VZUA01023031.1:50270-64527 GCA_013401035.1 Horornis vulcanius | reverse complement strand
CTTTTCAAAATGCTTACTCTGAGAGACACCCTCAGCGCCTGTGTCAGTACTGTAGAACCCTGATTTGCCACCCGCAGTCTTTGGGAAGAAGAACAGAGGTCTGTCTAAGTTCTCTCCATGGATGCCAGTGGAGTAGATTGGCTCTCCTGAGGAAAGCAAGATGCCTTCCAAGATCTGGATTTCCATGTCTTTGCACTTTTGAGGATTATACCTTTCCTTAAATCCATCAGCTCTTCCTCTACTAAATAAAACTTCTCTTCCCTGTCTCCCATTCTTGGTAATTTCTTCAGCAAATTTTCATTTCTGAGCAGATTAAACGTATTTTACACTATATTAAAAACATAAATCTGAGCATGAGAAACCCTGCTAAGGTGAACCCTGAACTTTGCTTCTCCCTCCTGAATCAGCACAGTAGAAGTGCTCAATGCTGTGTCTCTCTGCAGTGTAAATGTTCCTCAGCTAGCTGACCTCAAGCTGCCTTTTTTTCAAGTATTCTCATTTTGAGCTGTTCACTCACCTTCTGCTTCAAAACTTGTCAGACAACTGCTCAAGCAGAGAAAGATCTACTTATATGCTTTCAGGGTGGAACATTATTTATTGTTAGTGGGAAACTGCAGGTCAATTAACTTCATTCCCAGAAACCCAACCCCCAAACCCTAATGGCAGCATGTAAGTATGCCTCTTGAAGTGCTCAATTTGCACAGGAGTCCTTCTCTCTCGTGGCTGTCTCACTGCTTACCTGCAGGTACACACACAGGCACTGCCTGCTGCTTTTCTGTTGTCCTTCACAAGTGAAGAAGCTCACCTGCAGGAGAAAAACTTGAAAGCTCTTGGTTTCTGTTCTTACAGACAAACCTGTGCAATTTCACCTGGTCTGTTCTGATGTACCAGAGTTAGCACTGCATGATCCTCAGTATTTTCCAGAATGTCCTGCTCTGAGATACCCAACACCCAGAGGCTGGATAAACCACCTTCATCTTTACTTTCCTTACAAACAGAGCATGACATAACAATTTTTATTTATATATCTGCATACGGAGAGATAGATATCTGTTAATATGTAACTTTACAGCTAAAGAACTGTTCACCTGGGCTTTTTGAAGCACCTTTTCAATTACAGAATATTGCTGAGGGTGTGGTGAGGTCTGACAGGCACGTTGTTCCTTTAGTTCTCAAACACTTTTACCTTGATAAGGATTTTCCAATCAATGCCTTCCATTATCTTCCAGAAATGTTAATTGAAGACGTATTCACATCAAATACGTCTATCTTATCTGAAGGAGGTGTGTGGAACAGAGTTCCAGTACAATAGAAATAGTAATATTCAGAGACTGTAATTATATTCACACTTCATGCACTGCTAGAATGACTTGCAAGTTAAAGTTATCAAAGGCTGCAGTTGTGTCTCTGGATTAGCCAAGAAGAAACATTCAATATCAGCCAGTAGATGGGAATGTCCCAAACTCTGAGATGGGGTTTATATTATTTAGCACTGTTTATGAAATAGTAAAGTCTTACACTTTTCTTAGGAAATTAATATTCATCTAATATGGAGGAAAAAAAATGGTTTTTTTCAGGAGTAAGGTTCCTTTTCTTAAAGATTAGGAGAAAACCACTCTGAACACCGTTTCTACTTCAGAGGGAAAAGAAAGCCATGGATAAATATTTACTCTAGTATCGAAGGCCATCTGATTCAAATCCTTCAGAGAGTTTTCTCGGTTGGTGCTGAGGAGTTCATGCTTAGATGGCCACATGTCCTGAGCCTGTCCAGTCCCCATCCAGCCTTGCTCATCCTCCTGACCCTCCAGCAGGGCAGAAGGGACACAGCCCAACCCAGCTGCCACTGCTGGGAGATCTCCTGACTTCTCTCTGGGGTTCAGCCAGCACACGGCAGAGCTGCAGAGCACCTACAAGTGTCAGCCTGAGTGACACCATCTTCTGCACTAACAAATGATGGCCTGAGTTTCTTTCTTTTTCCATTGGGATCAGACTATGTTGAAGCTATTTAATCTTCCCTATGATGCTCATTATTTGCTCTCTCACTGGGACAATGAAAATTGGCTGAGCTTCCCTGGTCGGAAAGGGAAGTTAGAAAGGTGTTGGATATGCTCATCTTCATCCTTCTTCACTTTTATTTCTTCACATACAGCCAAAGTCTGAGCATGTCCAAAAGCCAGAAAGGGATGAAGTACAAAATTATTTGGAAGATAGGACTGGAAATGCTATTGCTGTTGCAGCTATGATGAATACTCTAACTTAGAAATTGTTATTCCAGTTTCTCCTCTCTACAGAGATTTGAGGTACTTCCAAGGTGCATTCCTTTGGGATGCAGGACATTGAAAAAGGGACTACAGGAGACTACACAAGACAGAGCCTCAGGGGAGAAATAGAGCAACACTGAAATCTGAAGAATAAATTGTCAGTGGACCATTTTAAAAGTTGTTGCCACAAAAGCCACAGAACATGTACGAGCAGAGTGTCATTGGGGGTATACTGAACAGGTAGGGAAGAGTCACGTAACTTCCTTGTTTCCTTCTCCCCAGCAGCCTCTATTGTCTGTGGACTGTAGATCTGCATTGCATGAATTTCTTATGAAGTTGCTATCCTACCTAGGAGTGCAGGAATTCCTTTATGACTTAAGCTTTATGAGTGTGACTGTGGAATTTCAGAAAGAGAAAAATTAAAGTAGATACAAATCTCTGATTTTTATCCTCATGATTAAATAAGAGCTGAGAGAAAGTCAGGATTTTCAAAACCCAAAGTATGTTGCTGTTTTGGATGCCAGTCAGGAAAAGTAAGGCTGACAGAAACTACTGAACTGAAGCAATTGAGGGAGCTGTACTCATTAGCACTAATAATGAGTAGGATTATACTTAAAGGTAGTACTGGACTCACAGAGGTCAGCAACAGACCTCAGATTAACCTAAATGGAACAGAATCAAACACATTAGTGATTCCTGCAGTTCTGTGAAATATTTCAAGCTGCAGCAGCAGTATCTCTTGATTACTAATTACAAATTATGGACATACAAAACTCTAATTTAAATTGAAGTTGCTCATAGTGAAGTAAGGCTGCATTGATTGATTAATTCAGAACTTCTCCTGCTGGGCAGGTACAACACAACTAGAAGCAAGGCAAACTCCAAGGAAATAATACATGAAATAAGATTTTCCTTGCTCACTTACCTTTCTGTAAAGAGCTTCCTCTGCAGCTAAAGGATATTATGTTTTAAGATGATAGCCTTACACTTCTGGAGAAGGACGCCCCAGGTTTGTTTGCTGTTGGAGTCAGTACTTACTGATACACCTGTGTTTGTTATGCACTGCTCTTTTTGTCTGAAGAGAAGAGTTCAATAATGTGTGGGTAACTGCCTCGAGACCATTCAGTTCCCATCCTCTTTCCTGAGGATGCCAAAAAGCTGGAGGATTATGTGATGTGTCTGTATTTTTGTTGAGGATAAACCAGCAACAAGATTATCCTAACAGTCAAAGGGAACTCAGACACTTCTGGCTTCTGGCAATTGTTGATTTGAATTAGATTCAACTCAGTGGAATGCCCTAAAAACTCTTTGTCTCTTGGACAGTTATTTCATAATTATTTTTAATCTCTTCAAACAAACTTTATTGGGCAGGAAAATGTGCTTTTGGATTGCATAACTCTGAATTGAAATTGTTTAGGATTTTGATAAACAAATCATGGGTATAGAGTTTTGATGGGTCGATAAACACTTAAGGAAGAGAGAGACTTTTAAAAAAGAAATTGGCTCCCAAGTCTGTGACTGGCAGAAGTTGAGGATTAGTCTGAATTAATTTCTAAGGTCTAAGATCCAGAGTAGGAAGCATAATTGCTGCTTTGATAACCGGGATTGCTTTCAAATCCATACTCCCTGCTACAAGAATAGCAGGAGGATGCAGTACAGAGCCAGGAGGTCACTCCTTAGAGAGCATGCCCTAAAGCCAGCTGAGGAACAGAGAATGGGATGAAGGAGCAGCCCAGCACCGCTGATCTGCAGCTCACTTTGACACAGCTCTGCCCTGAGGGTGCTGACAGCAATGTCACACAGCTGTGAAGATAATGAAGCACTGAAACATGCCTTTGCCTTGATCCATAGCACTTCCTCTTCAACACAGAGGAAAACTTAGAAGAAAAAAAATTCTCTTCTTATCAAACTTTCCCAGTGTTTTTTGTCTTCCATTTCAAAGTTGACGTGGAGTAAAACAGTAGTGCTGCCTTTGCTGCTCTCTACTAATAGAACTTGCTGCGCATCACCATCATGCTTGATGTGTTGAATTACTCAAGATGTGTTGAGTTACAGAAGCAAGATTGTGAAAGAGGCTTCATGGAGGCTCTAAAGCAGGATGAAGTATTCTGTGAAGCGCTTTCCCAGCTGTTTGTCTAATCTTATAATTTATAGACAGCTGGCAAGCATTTCCATAGTTTTTGCAGTCAGCCAGCTCTGATGCTCCAGAAGTCATAAAGCTTTTAATAATGCACATTCTGATACAAATGGGAATAAATTCCTCTGAGCTCATCCTCCAAGAACCTTCTTGGCTCCTGGGATGGCCATTTATTGTAATACCTTATGTAATTGATTATCCTATTGACTGCACCAGCCCACCTTCTTTTTTTCTCTATAATCTCATCCCTCCATTTTTTTATTTTTTTTTTTACTGAAGTGAACTTTGCTTTTCTTGAAGTTATATTTTAGAGACTATTTATTCTTACAACTCTTCTCCAAAATCTTCATTTTCCCCCCAGATATTGACATTTCAATTTTTCCTTTGAAATCTCAGGACCTTAAATTTAGATTTTCTTTTCTAAAAAGAAACTAAACTGAGACTGTCAGGAAACAAAACAATTCTGAGGGATTCAACTTCAAGAAAAATGCCAGATATCATGAATCTGGTGATTAAAATTGCAAAAGCTGGCAGCATGACAATTGCAGGTGATGAATATGTATGCCAAGGTTTTCCAGACATAGTAATTAACAGATTGAGGTGCCTGAATGCAGCATGCAACCAATTTAGAAATGAGGGTAACTCTTCAGCTTTGGGCTTTGTTCTGTACTGAACATCCTGCTGTAGCTCAGCAAACACAGGAGTCACAGCTGAAACCCACAGAAAATTGATGACAGAGCAGACTCCTTTGAGCAGCTCCCCACCTTCAGCAGGTGTGTGCAATAGCTGCCCATTGCTAACAGGTGTTTCTAGTTTAAAGGAGGGCATTTTAAGAGGTGGATGTGCAGGGTTGTAGCTCCTCTCAGCAGGCTCTCCTGACACTGGAGCAGGCTCATGGTGCCCATAGGCTGCTGGCACCTGTGCTTGCACTTTGGGTCTCTGCACTTCAGAGCAGGTTGCACAGACACACTGCACGTGCAAAAGCCACAGCCTGGACTTGTGAGCAGAAGCAGCTCAGCTCCCACCACTGGATATCTGCCTGGTATTTTCAGTCCTAGAGGGCCACTGCTTTTAGGTAAGCTGGAGGTATGGACATACCATAGGTATTTTTTATAATAAGAACACAAGAAATTGTGCAAAAGGCAATTGCAATTTTGCTCACTTCTTTTCCCTGTGCTCTTCTGTTGTACCAGAAATGTTGAAGATGTTTTCCTTCCATTTACAAGTATCAAATACTTTTACTTTTCTTCCTGACAATGTTCCCAACAATCATTTGCCTCATCACTTTGCCTCTCTCTGTGTAGAGTCATGGTTAGTGATTTTTTTCTGGAACATTTTTGTAGACCTTGTTTGTATCTGCCTTCACAACTTCCACTAGCAAAACATTCTATAGCCAGTCTGAAAAGAAGTGATTTGCTAGGCTGCTTAAACAAAGCTGGCAGATTCAGTTTGTCCTCCTTGTTACAGTGAATGGTGAATAAGAGATCTGCAGGCATTACTCTTCTCTGAAGAAAGAGAAATCTGATACTCTGGTATAAATCAAACATTTAGCTTGACAATGTGTCAGGGAACAGAAGTGGAAGAAATAATATGTTTTTTGAGAGAGATTCTAGATTAATTAGTGTAAAGCAGGAACAGTTTCAATTCAGTCAGATAGGGATTTATGAGCAGGAAATTATTCATGGAATTGTCAAGAGCAAATCATATCAGACCAATCTGACTTTCTTCCACAATGTGGTTACAAGGCTTGTAAGTGGGAGAGAAGCAGCAGATGACGTGGGTTTTAAAGCTTTAAGCAAACCTCACACGAATTAAGAGACAGAAATATGATTTTGATGAAACTTTACTGGGTGAGATTAAAATGGGTGGGAAACCAAAGCTGCAACAGAGCGAAGATCAGAGCTGAGCAATAGCATGAGAGGCAAGGGGCAGACACTGAATACCAAGAAGCTCCCCTTGAACATGAGGAAAACTTCACTGTGTGGATGGCCCTGCCTTGGAGCAGGTTCCCCAGGGAGGTGGTGGAGTCTCCCTCACTAGAGAGATTAAAAATCATCTGGACACAATCCTGTGCCATGTGCTCTGGGATGACCCTGCTTGAACAGGGAGGTGGGAGCAGATGATCCACTGTGGTCCCTTCCAACCTGACCCAGTCTGTGATTCTGTGAAATATGTGGAGAATTCTTGAGGCTGCATAGGGAACTTCAGAGGGCAGTGATTGTGTTGATGGCCAGGCAGGAGGCCTGTGGACATTGATTTCAAATCAAAACAGTTTTCCATAAATGCCCTGCCACCTGCTTCCAGGATCCAGTGTCAGTGGCTGCACTAAAATATGCATCAGAGAGAGCTTTTGAGGCACACTGCATGCTGCATAAACTGTCTCTTGAGCACAAACTGAGAAAGGAACAAACAAGTTGCTGGTCCTTTCTGTTTGGATTTGCATTACAGCACTTTAGCTGGAGCATGCTGCAGGTAATATTATGTATCCTCAACCCATTCTGATTCGGGTGGAGTTTTTTTATTATTTATTTTTATTTTTTATTGAGGTAGGAGGAAGAGGCTCCTTAATTTCAAAATCCTAAGAGTTTAGAGTCTGATTATTTTTGGAGAGAAAGATTGATGGTGCAGTTGTTTGTCAACTGTCAAATTAGCAGTCTCAGAGATATTATTTCTTTTGAAGGCATTAATATAAAGGAAAGAGGAACACAGAAAAAAACCCCAAACCCTACAGAGTCATATATTAGTCAGGCAAAGTCACAGAGAAGATTCAAACAGCTTCATGTGTTTGATTGAAGAAATGAGATATGTAGATGAAAGAAGATCTAGAAGCTCTTGATCCCTTTTATATGGTTTTGCTTGGGGGTTGAGAATTAGGATATAAGATCATTTCAGTGTACCTCTGTCGTCTCTGAAGCAGAAATAGTTCCTACAGTAGGAGCAATTGGGAAAATGTCTCCTGATTTTTAGCATCAATATGGAGGCACATGGGATGCGTAAATCTGCCAGATAAATACGTGTTAAATTTTTCATCTGCTCTTCTGCTTGAAACCGAGCACCAGAAGTTGCCTGCAAGTGTAGTGAACAAATCAAGAAACTCATATTTTTGCCTATGACCATTTGATAGTAAACTGAGGTTTGAATGAAAGGTGTCTCCATTTTAAGCCAAGAATGAAAAACTTCCCTGTGTCCAAGGTGGAAAAAAGGAAATCAAATTAACCAGAAAGGTCATATGAAATTCCCTAGGGCCTTAGATTCATCTTCTGTGACACAGGTGCTTTCCAGTGTTGGCTGGTAATTTGATAATATTTGCATAATACATGCATTACACTTCATTACATGCTTTCAGCAAATGCAATAAATTGTGTCCATGTTATGTTTTAAAATGTTCATCTCTTTAATAATTGCCTTTTTTGGCTAACAACTTGCAGATGTTGTGAAAAGAAAGGGGTTGCACAAGAGAGGGATAACTGATCCTATCAATTTTAGCACTGTTGAAAGAGGGGAAAAAATACTCTTTGTCATGTACCCTCACAAGGAATTATCTCAAAATTTCTGGGAATGGAAAAGGTACTCCTGAGTCTCTGTCTGAACTGGGTGAGGAAAGGTCTCTAGGAAGATGACTTGAACATATTTTAAGTATAAAAATGACTGGTTTTTGTTTAGTGAAGGGTTGAGTTCTCTGATTGTGATGTCCTTTAAGCAGCTCGGTAATGTGCAAACCTGGCCCTGTCCCCAGAACCTTTTCTTTTGGTGTATTGCAGTGTATCCTAAACAAACACTCCTTGAATATTGCTGTTATTTTAGCAGAAATTATCTTTTTTTTTCTTGCTTCTCTTTTGCACAGCAGTGGCATAAATCTGAACATGCCTAGCTTTTCAGATTAACTAACAACATCTTGGCAAAAACTGTTAAGACATTACCTTGTTTTGTTATTAGTGCTATTATATATTAATCTGCCCAAGCCCAAAGAAAGTGAGCAGCACAATCTTGAAGATTTATATATTAGGTTCCCTAGGTTGTTCCAATGAAAATTATCATAAATCAAAGCCCTTGAGCATTTTCTTAACAATTGTTTAGCCAGTGCACGCTAATGAACTCTCCTCATTTATTTACCCAAAATATCTTACCAAGGGAAAAAAGAAGTGGCAGAGACAAAGCATCATGTTTTCAGGCCATCCTTAGAGATTTTCCAAAGCACCAGCAGCTGCAGGTGTTCTTTGCATTAAATTGCATGCAGTTTATCTAAGGGGAACATCATTCTGTATCAATTGAAAAGAGCAAACAAGCCACAACCTAGGAATTTCACCTCTGAGCTAACAATGATTCTTTCTCAGAAGCCTACTAAAAATTCCAGGCATTTTCCATGGTTTGTGCACCTTTTTTGGAAACCCACCTTTTCAGTCCAAAGAAATTAAAAAAACCCCACATCCCTGGTGCTCATGGCATCTGTCCCAGAAAACCCTCCCTGGGCCCCAGCTGAGATGGCAGGTGGGCAGGCTGAGTGCCCAGGCTCCCAAGCATTCCAAAGGATCCACCTGAGCAGCCTTTGTGCTCCTTTGCCTGCTGGCACAGCACGTGTATCAGGCTGCCCCTGGCACGGGGGTGCCCCCCAGCAGGGATCCACAGGGATGGGGCAGGCTCCTGCTGCCAGTGCCACTCCTGCTGTGCCTCTGGCCATGGGCTCTGCTGCTTCTGCCCAAGACGTGCCAAAATGTGCAGCACGCTGGAACTGGCTTGGGTAAAATTTTGGGGTAATGCCACCAAAAGTGTAAGCAACACGGTGGATAGTAACAAAACAGGAGTGAACTCTAATGGATATGAGGAGAAGGAGGAGTGAGGTAGATGATTTTGCTGTCCCCTAACAGTGTCCATCGTTTAAGAGCTTGCATTTTCCTAAAATGACAGGTTTGTGTCTTTCCTCCAGTTGTCTGTTCACTGTAGTGTTTTGGTTTGCTGATCATCACAATAGCCCCACATCAACTACCATACGAAGGCCTACATGTGATTACATTTTCTGAGGTGGGTGAAAATATTCCCCAGTTGCTAAATGGCAGACTACACTTGCCTGCTGACACTGGCATTGAAGAAGTAAATAGAAACAGGCCAGTAAGAAATATAGGTAAGATAATAGGTTTTTCACAGTGCATTACTAAAAAAGAAGATTAGATTGGTTGTTACTCAGGACATTAATTCTGTAGCTATAAACTGAGCAGTGTACAAAGTTTAAATTGATTTATCCTGGGAGTATCTGAGAACAGTCACTTCATAGAATTTTTTTTTCTTCCTTACTTATTAAATGATGCACCTCATAGCACCCATTTGTTGATCTATTCTGCTTCTTTCCACTGCATGGGGCACGTTGTTTTCTGGACTTCAGTATGTTAGCACCTGTCTGCCCTCCTTGGTTTCTATCTGATCCTGGGGAATGTTCTAAATCATGGCTGCAGTTTGGGCTGAATATGGGAAATGGATCAAGTCAGTGCCATTTTCAGAATACTCTAATATATTCAGAGTGTCTTTGAAGACATGTAGACTTGAGTTCAGTATCTCCAGAATATTTCTCTAATGCTAAGAAGGTGTCCTTGCCTTTTAATTTTCCTGCTTCAGCTCCCAACTCTGGACTACAGCTGCCCAACAGGAGAGCAGCTTGCTGTGACAGTGTCATGTGCTCTTCTCTCTGCCATACAAATTCCAGATCAGCAGGATTTGTGTTGGAGTTCTTACATCATGCTTCAGCTCTTGGAGTCTTTTCCCACTTTTCCTGCTTGCCCTCACTAATCTCTGTAAGCCTTCTCCCTCGTGCCTCCTCAAGTACCAGGCACGGCACATTCTCACAATACTGAACTCCTGCTCTTCAAGAGTTTCTGAGCTCTGCTTCTTGCAGCTTGATGAAATACAATTGAGCCAGCATCTCTAATCCACTTCCATACAGAATCTTTCCTAATCTCCTTATTAGGATGCCCCAGTGCTGGCCTGGATGGAGTTCAGAGATAGCAGTGCAATTTTTGCTCACTCACTTTAGAAACTTCTAAAGCCTATGCTTTTTCTGTAAATCTGAAGTTTGTATTTCTTGTGTGGCTGGTCAAAAAATGGACCAAGAAATGAGGGTCTTGCTTAGAAGAACATGGTGTAACTTTCCATTCCTTCATGTGCTGAGGAAAGTGTCAGCTCTGAGAGTGGAGGCAGTGCTCAGGTTGTGATCCAGCACTGTGAGCAGCTGACATGAGCTGCCTGTAACTTTCTTTGATTGTCTAAAGCAAGATGTTCAGCTCTGTGGCCTGGGCTGCCCTTTGTTTATGGATGCTCTGTGTGATACCATAAAACCATTGCTTGATCTTTGTACTTAGCATCGCAGCACAGGGACAGCCAGGATATTTTGGCTTGAAACTTGTATTGAAATTTTAATTTTTAAAGAACATTGATCATCAGGATTTCAGAGGTGCCAGTGGGTGAAATAATTATCTCAGTGCTGGATTAGTCTGCTCAAGCAGGGAGATCTGAGGTGAGAGGGACACAGCAGGAGAGCTCTTCTGTGCTGGGAGAGAAACACCCGTGTGTGATCTCCTGCAGGGATAGGGACTTAACTCCATGCTGCCTGAAGTTTCAGGGGATCACAAATATTTTCTTCTGGTTTTCTTAGGTAAAGGGTTGTCCCCTGTCAGTCTAGTGGCAATACCTAGAGTGATGCCAAAGAGAAGGTCTTAGCTTTTTGTCTGTCCTCTGTCCTGCAGGCAGGAAACAAAGCTCCTTTTGAAAACATTTTGTAGGAACGAAATAAAAAGAAAAGTTTCAAAAGACTTTCAATGATTTACTGAAGTTAGGAGATTTGAAATTAGCAAAAGCATCAGTTATAAACATATCTAGGTTCCTTGACAATGTTTATTTAATGATTTTCAGTATTTAATAAAAATGAATATTAATTAATAGAATTTATTAAGCTTGCATAGGTTAATTCGATTGTAATATTTGAGTAAGCAATTAGATATTAAAAATTCAAGTCTTCTGCCAATACCTGACCTCACAGAGTATCACAGGGAAAGGGCTGGTTCCCCTGTCTAAGCAACTCTATTGTTTTGAACACATCTTCAGTCCTAACATGTACAGCATGAGGAGTGGCAGAGAACCTAAGTGTTCCATCTCCTCTGAAGATCGTGTACAAACTGCAATAGATGCTGCCATGGAGTGGAATTAGGTGATAAATAAGACCATACAAACTGAATAACAATAAAGTCTGGATTTTCCCTATCCACCCAGAAATGCTGGTTAATTCCTAGAAAAGGCAAAAGAGTGATAATTGGACATTTTTGCTACTAATGAATAAATCTTGCCAAGGAACACTATAATGAAACATAACCATATGAATAAGCTGGACTATGTAGTAGTCATTTAGGGCATTTTCCAGCAGTTTACTGGTACTATTCCCTAAAATGTCCCTTGCTCTTCCCTGTAGACCCTTAGCTCAGCTCTTGGCTGTGTACATATTCAGATGTATTGTAGCATGATGTAACAAGTGCCAGTTGCTTCTTCTGCAATGGCTGGTGTGAATCTGGCCCCACAGGAAGAGAAACCAGTTCTGTTTTATGCAGTGGAATAAAAAACCCATCAGGACTTTCCCCTTTTCCCCAGGGCTTTCCTTGATGGATGGTGTGTGGACACAGGCCTTATGCAACAGCAGTGCAAAGATTAAAAGACAGCACTTCCTGAGTGAAGCTCCTCTTACCCTGGTGACAGCCAGAATTCCCACTTTGAGCCTCCCCTGTTTCGGATCTATCCTATGATTATAAGTGAAGAAAAGAATTTTCTACAGGATGCTCCTTCCCTGGTGTGTCAGGAAGAAAGGTAGGGCTACACCCCCATGCAGAGTGTGGTGCCCCTTTGGAATCCCTGTGTCTGGGAAACTTGTGAGCTACAGCCATGCAGAAAAAGGCTTACAGGAAACAGAAAGGAAATAATTAGGTTGGGATATGGTAAGGAAGAGAAGAACATACTTCAGCCACAAGAAGCTTTCCCCAGAGCCCTTTCCAAACTTTTGTGCTTAGATGATTAAAAAATAAATAGGTTTTTTTTTTATTTTCTCCTGCAAGTTGTTCTTGACAGCTTTGGGGACTGGGGATTAGGTTTGAACTGATGCAGATGTGTGCATCTGGCACATCACTACTTCCATTTTCTTTGTTCTTAATGTCTCTGACACCTTCAAAGACACACCCTTGAGGCAGATGAAATTTTCGATGCTTTATTTTGGCATTTAAATGCTGCCTATTATTATTCAATACTGGCACCACAAAGTACATGAAAGTCTTTTTCCAAAATTTGTTTAAATGCACATATGTAGGGAAAATATGTGCAATAGAACATACAAGTCCTGACGCTCATGCAGGTGGTCTAATGCAACTCCCAAGGCCACCTATATGAATGGTTTAAAATTAAATTACACCCATGGCATGCAACTCAGAATGTCAACAATTGAACCTACACATGCTTACTTTAGGTGAATGCTTTTATACACCCCAGCATTTTATGTGTCCTTCCCTTAGCCTGGACAGCCTGTGGTTATTCATACAGAGAAAAAGGACAGATTTGGCTGTGCTATTGCTGCAAGCAGTTCACACTGTTCATTCTATAGTCCTGCTGAATACACTGCCTTAGCACCTTGAACGCTGCAATTCCTCCTATCAGAATGATTATATCCTCCTCTCAGCACAAGCATCTCCCCTCTTTCTCATGAAAATCTGGAATCTCATGACCTGGGGGAGCTTTACATCATATAAACTGCAAAGCCCATATCCAAATTAATTACTCCATGCTGGTGCCTGAGTGGATCTGGCATTATGTAGCCATGCCAACAGGGCTTTCTTTTGGGATCCCATCTTAGTAGAAACAGACTTCAGTAGAGAACAGGGAGTGTTTTTAGGTCTGCAGGAGTCATGGCCATGGCAGAGGAACAGACATTGGGACCATTCTAAATTAATACACATTAACAACACACCAGGGTCAGGCAGACCTTTGCCCAGCACAGGCCCCTTTTAATTTGATGTTGGTGGGATTTTTGCCTTCCTGCTTTGCTCTTTTTGGAGTTTCCATCTCTCCATGTCTGCTACACTTTCTGCCATTATTAACCACCAACTTTCTTAGGGCTAGGTTAATAAGAGGGTTTTTTTTTTTTTTTCTGATCAGGGTTTATATTTATTCTTACTGGTTTTTGGTTGTTTTTTATTATTTCACCCATGCTTGAGAAAACAGACCTTGATTAATTCAAATTGTTTTGCAAATTTAGTTTCAAGTATTTTGGACTGAGTCCCTCTAAACAAAACAAGGGTTTTTTTCCTTTACCTTTTAGACTAGGGTCCCAAACCCCTTAAATGTATGAGAATTTACTCAATGTTACTTTTCTTTCTTTCTTGTGTTCAGACCTGTGTTCTTCCAGGTTGTGTGGGGTACTTTTCCTTTTTGTGTTCCTGTGGCATTGTTTTTGTTAGTTTTTGGGTTTAATTATTTGTGTTAGACCTGTTCTACTTTTTTAAACAGACTGCTGAAAGTCATTTACACATTTCTCTGTGATGGCTCAACAGTCATAATCTCACACTTGATTTATGTCACCTAGGTTTGATTAAAAAAATAAATGTAATATGGTTTGTTTTTCATATCCTGACTGAATCAGTAAGTCCTGGAAATAAGCCTCCCCTGTGACTGTGAAATACATTTTTATCAGACATACTTATTATCAGTGTTGCTGCTTCTGCAGTTATTGAATTAGAATCATCCTGAAACTGAATCTAAAAGAGATGGGATGGAGCGAAACAAAGCTGTGTAAAAATCTTGAATATTTGTAATCTGCTGGTTATCTGTTTCAGTAGAACTC
>VZUA01023027.1:27548-39271 GCA_013401035.1 Horornis vulcanius | reverse complement strand
TGGTATGTGGGGGTCAGGCACTATGGAGAAGGACTGAGAGAGGGCTTCCAGCAGCTAAAGGGGCTACAAGAGAGCTGGAGAGGGACTTTTATTAGGGGTGTGGAGTGGTAAAACAAGGAAAAAGACCTTAAGCTGAAGGAAAGCAGGGTTAAATTAAATATAGGGAATAAATTCTTCCCTATGAGGGTGGTGAGGCCCTGGCATGGGTTGTCCAGAGAAGCTGTGGATGCCTCATCCCTTGAAGTGCTCAAATTTGGGTTGGTGGGGCTTGGAACAATGTTGTCAAGCGGAAGGTGCCCCTGCCCGTGGCAGGGGATGGAATGGGATGATCTGTTAGGTCCTTTCCAACCCAAACCAGTCTATGATTCCATAAGAACTTGTGGCACTGCTCTGGAACCCCTGAGCTCCCACCTTTGCACTGGGACACCCCTTGCATTTGGCTGTTGCTCCCTAAATCTCCTCTCTAGCATATCCCTGTTGTTTCTGAGCATCTTCAGGAGCAGACAGAGTTCAGACAAGGAGCTCGTGTCTTTTAAGGCAATGAGAACAGGAAGAAAGAATCTTTCCATTTTACATCTACTTCAGAGAGTAAGAGCTGTTGGAAAAAAATAAAGGGCTTTTTGATTTCACATTGCAAAAGTTCCCTATCTAACATAAAGTCCCCCAAAACAGAACTTTACTATCTTATAGCTAACCCTCAGCTTTATAGACAACAAAAATGGCACGTCCCCATTTCTGTTGAAGGAATATTTTTAACCAAGAGATGTTTTTTCAACCTAGATGCATGATAGATCAAGGGGAAAAACAGGTTTCATTGACTTTTAAAACAACCTCCATTTCAGGAAAGAAAAACACAAACCTTTTGTTCTGTAACAAACAACATCCTTACAGTACAAGTGCAACTCTCAGCTGTGAAATACTACAGCCAGTTGCAAATGGTCACATTTGAATGAGGATGCTGAAATAGAAGGTTTTCATTTTGTTTGTTGTTTCTTTAAAATTTTGGGGCTTACTCCTTATGTCCTTTTTAAAGTAATCTCTCAGCAGAGTCCTAGACTGTTTATTTCATAATTGGTTCATTAAGGTCAAGGCCTGTACAAGCTACTGTGCAAATTCAAAAGCAATCTTGGAGGTGTAGCCACAATTCAAGAGTATGACTGATGATGTCAGCCCAAATTCCTCAAGAATAAGCTGTGGTTTGCTGCCATGTGTTAACAAGTAGAAGCACTTGGTTTCTAGGATTTATTCAGTTAAACTACAGGAAGCTGAAACATCTGGCTTGTCAAAATGGTCACAAGGTTATAGAGGCAAGGACAAAAATGTCAGAAAATTAAATCCAGAAAATGAGCACAGTTTAACCACAACATAAATTCAGTCTTTAAACACATTCTCTTACCTTACTGATGCACTGATTTCTATCTTTTTTTAGATTTTAATTCTCCATGAATGAAACTCCATGTATTTTCAGGAAGTGCTAAACATCATTATAGCTTTTAAAAAGGAATTCTTACCACCTCTCCTGCAATTTCTTATGTTTGTGATGAGAATTATTAGAAGTGACTTGCCCATTGTGACCCAAATGGGAATAAAAAAATGCAATGAGCCATAGCTATGTGACCTCAAGCCAAACACTTCAAACTCGTGTACCTAAATATAGACACCTAAATAAATGGCCTGGTTTTCAGGAGCACTGTGTGACTCTCAGAGTTGTAGGTGTTCTGAAAAATCAAGATGCTTATTTAGGTATCTAAACACAGACTGAGCTTATGAATATATTATTTAATTTGCTTCAGAATGTAAACAACTAAGAAAACAAAGCTACCAGAAATTCTATTTTTATATGTGCTAATTAGAAGGCCACAGAGTGTAATTCACTGCAAGACACAATTTATTCCTCTAAAGCAAATATTGTAGCAATTAATGTTTATTAATTGTTGAGAAGTAGAATTTAGGAGCCCTGGTTCTGAAGCAGTGCTAGACAGGTTTGATGGAGAAGTCCACTGTATGAGATTTCTTTGCCTTTTATTAATCTTTCTCCTTAATTATGGAGATTGACACAGAAAGGCTTTCCAAAATGTCATTTTAGGGATCTTTGTTTATATTGAAAGATCATTAAAAAAAATTTGAATTTCAGTCTCCTTAAGTGTGATCCATAATCTTCAGGCTTCTTGCATTTTTCTTTCTTCTTTGAAATTTTCATTCATTATTCTGACACTTTTAAGTGACTACTGAAGGCATAATTGGAGTATCATGGGAAGCAGAAGGCTGTGTTATTAGTCAGCATGACACCACATACACATCCAGTTCATAGAAAATAAGCAGCTCAAGCAGGTAACAATTGAGACTGTATTTTTGAGCCTGAATTTTGCCTAGAAGTGAAAAATTTTCAACACTTCTATTTAAACATAGTTTGCTTACACACTTTATCTTTGTATATGCTCGTATTTATATCATTGCTTTTATATATTTTAGCACTCATTTTCTAGATATCACATCAGTGACGGACAGTGGATGATACCAGTGCCCCTGTCCTGCCAGTCCTTGTGCAAGGGGAACACTGGGAATAGCAAAATGGAAACCAAATGTCACCAAATTCTTGGTGACACAGATATTTTTGGGCAGTCACAGCTTCCACAGCACTGAGTCACTGCAGCAGAGCAACCTCTAAGGAGTGTCCTCCTTCCAACCAGAGGGAAGGCTCTGCCCCTTCCTCCTGCTCCCCCAGCAGTGTGACAGCTCCAGAAGGGATAGCCAGTCCATTCAGGAGTTATCTCCTACTGAGGCTCTGATCTGCCAGGCTTACCCTTGCAGTGTTGCACTCCAACTTTAAGCTTTTCAGTTATTTGGCAGCCTAGATGTCTAAAAAACCTGAAGGAAAATGTAAGCTGAGTTTACAGCTGAGCTGGGAAGGGGGGAAAATGAGCACTGTTGATGTTCCAAGGGAGGATGGAAACAGTAAATGGAAGATAAAAAGGAAAGATGAAGCAGGGCCTCTAGTCTGATTGTGCCCTTCGACTGCTTCAGGGCAACCTTGGGGAGCAGCCTGCTGTGCCATGAATGTCCTGTTCAGCCAGGCCACCAAGACATCCAGTGGCATGGCACATTCCCAGGCTGTGTCATCCAGTGGTGTGGCACAGTCCCAGGCTGTGAGAGCTCAGAGCCCAGCAGGCAGGACAGCCCCAGCTCCTCTGCCCAGCTTCCACCTTTGAGCCCTGTACAAAGATGCCAATGCTGGAACGTCTCTGTGTGGAGGGATAAGTGTTCCTTCCCAATTGTAGGTGTGGCAGTTCAGGGCAGATGTGATTGCAACAAGTCACCTGGATTTGTCCTGGCTTGTGGATGTGAAGGGAACTCGTTTCCTACAGACCCATACGCCTGAACGTACAAACTGTGCATGTGCACAAAACCTCTGAACCAGGCTGCAAGGCCAGAGTCTGCTGGAAAAATTTAGCTGGATATATTGATTAATACCCAAATGACAGAATAAAACCATCTCCTGCTGATTCAGGCCTCTTTATTATTTTAAGGAACAACTAGATCATTGTGATGAAACCGGCTTTTAACGAAGTGGTGCTTATTTCACTTCATGGTAAGCAAAGACCAGTTGCCAGGTTTTCAGCTATTCAAACATTCCTTGGTTTATTTTCCCAGAAGAAGGAACTTCAAACCTCAGCTTTAATGCCTGAAAACGCCCTAGTAATTATCCTTTTTTATCTGCGTATTATTCCAGTTCTATAAACAAGCTTAAAATAGTAAATTATAATATTAAGATTTGGGCATAAGAGCATCAAAGGCAGTATCTTCAGCTCTAGTGAATTACTTAAAGAGCAGAACTCTTTGAATATCTCATGCTTCTTATTCATTTTAACCTGGGAATAACATTCAGGGCACCATGTCATGATACCAGAAATCACTTGATTTCCTTTGGGTGTCAAGCAAACAGAAGGATACACTTAATGCTCTCTGAGCATTGATGATCCTCAGAGTAAAGGTCAAATAAAAGGCCAATGCCTTGAAACTGCCTGTGTATCTCTGTCAGCAGTTACAAAGACCAACACTATGAACCCAGTGTGTTTAATTCAAAGGAGTCAAGTCTGGCTACAACTGTGACCTTTGAGGGAAAGGTGTAACAGAGCCCCATCCTCAGCTTGGATCCTGCTTTAGCAGTGCAAGACCCCACAGCAAGAGTAGTTTGGCTATGCAGTGCTGAGGGACCCCAGCCACAGAGCCTCTCTTGGCTTTTATTTGGATCAGATCTTCACAGGAATCACTGATAATTGCCTCTGAGCAAGGACTAGGAAAAAGGGAATTCCGAGTCTTTCCATTCCCTAATTATGCTTTCTAAAGAACATGATCCTCCCTAGCTTTAGATTTCTATGTCCAGCTGTGGTTACATGAGTATTATCCACTCAGAAGAAGGTGTTTACTGCCTTTGTTGACTACCTAGAAGTTGTTTTGTGGAAGCAGAATGCCCATATAGATAATTTAGGTCTTCAGACTCTCCTGGTTTATGTTTTGCAGATTGCTGAAAAGTAACAAGGTTGCCTTTTCCTCCTCCCTTCACCCCAGGAATGCACACACACCAGAGCAAGAGCTTCTATTTTGGAAAAATGGGCAATTTTGTTGGCAGGGCTATTCATATAGAAATGCCATTTTAGTGCTTTGTAAAAATTCCATTTCCTCATCTGCAGTTCTACTTCTTTCCAGGTACGAATCTGCTCATTTTCATTTCAGTCCACTGCAAAGAGGCACAGCAAGTTCCAAGGGCCCATCCAGTATTAGAGAACTCTGATCACTCTCAAATTTATCAGGAGTGGTTTGCAATCACAGCCAGGGCTGTTACAGTGCTATTGATGGGAGACGTAGGATCTCTTCTCCAGCACTGAAGTTCTTCTTTTTGTAACCAAAACCCATGTTAGGGCCTTCAAGCAAAGTATCCCATGTGACAATCATTTGCTCATTTGCCATTACTACTCCCTCACTTGCCTTTTCAAAGCTGGAAAGATGATGTATGGCATCTCTAGTATGGTGTCTTTAGAGCAGGAAAAGTGCAGCTAGGAATGTTAGAGTATAGCTGTAGTTCCTGCTCACAGGCAGCTGCTACTCAGCCTTCTGGATAATGTTTCTCCTTAGGGTTTGGTTTTATGAAAGGAAGTTGTCTTTTTACTCAAAAAGAAACTTGTCCATAGTCTTTAAATGCCAAGCTTTGCATTAAAAACAAAGTATTTCTGAAGACTGTGGGGTACAGCTGTTTCATCATCCTCTTAAAAACTGTGAAGTAAGAGATTTAAAATATTTCTCCTGAGTGTTTTGACTGTAACTCTACAAGTAGTGTAATTTACCAGTAGCACACACCAGGAAAACATGTAGCTCATCCAAAACCTTCCAGACAGCCATTGCTATCAATAACCAGGCAGGAGTGCTGTGATGAGTGGGAGCAAGACTCAGAGCTTTTAAGCCATACAGACTTTGCAGCAGTGGGTAATTGTCATTATTACCCCCATGTGAGGAAACAGGGATGAAGTGATTCACCCAAAGAGCATAGTGAGTCAATAGGGGAGCTGGGAATAGAGTGCAGATATCCCCACATTATCTATTGGAGACCTCAGATAATATCATTTTATAAATGCTATATCTTTGTAAAGACTTCAGTGCTATAATTATCCTCCCAGGACTCTCATGGAAACAAGATATTTATAACTCCATTAAGCCTTTCCTGGTAATTTTATGATCAAAGTGAAAAACCCAAATAATGCTGTGCCAATCAGTCGCATGTCCAATGTCATCCAGAATGGCCACATGATGAAAGCCTCTCCTTGGCTGTTGCAATTAAGTGCTTGCTATCTTTTGAATGCCTTTCCTGTGTCCAATTCCTCTTCTACCACATGGCAGACAGGGAGTATTTTTTTGCAGTGTGATGAGCCACGCATTTAGAATGTACCAAATAACTGGGAAAGATGTTTGTTGCCAACAAAGCCTACTGGTTTGGGCTATAAATGCTTCCTAAAATCCTTTCATGTGTGCCAGGTTCACCTAAAATGAGAAAAGCCACCTCAGTATTTCCACTAACCTTTGTATGTCCTTAAAATTGCAATGCAGATGCCAAGACTAACTGTAAACAACAGGTTAGGGACTGAGGCTTTTGGACTCTGTTTCAGCAAAGCACTTAAGCCTGTGCTTAAATCAAAATCCATTCTTATTCCCCAGATACATTTCAAGTGTTTGTTTAAGGCAAAACATGCTTAAGTTGAGTTTTGCTTGGCACAGTGCTTAAGCCCAGCACAGAGGAAGGGCCTTAAAATTAATTTCTTTTTGAGGGGAAGTCATTATTTTTAGCCCACCTCTCAATGGCCACAGCACTATCTTTAGTCCCCAGACAGCTTTTTTGAGGAGGTGTATGTTTTAAGCCTAAACTTTTGGGGTTCTGTGACAACCAGTGGCATAGAAAAGAGAAAGACCACTTGAGATACTTAACTTGAGAGGGGCCTTTGGGGGACTCATTAGAGGGAAGACATGAAAGAAGTTGTGATTATTCTGGGAGGTGGCTGCTGATACTGTGGGTGATCTTTTCACTGCGCTGACTGGAGAAGATTCACTTACAGGAGGTGAACAATTTTAACTCGAAATGTTTTCATGAGTTTTATATTTCCACAGGAAATTCATGATTTCAGGGAAAATGTTTATACTCTCTTCAAAAGTATCAAAAAATATTTGGCTGGAATGTGTTAGTTTCCTTATTTTTTTTCCCTGAAACCTTTATTTGATATACAATTATTAAAGGAAAATTCATGTATAACAGAGTTTTATTACTCATTCCTGGTTAACACTAAATCTCCTGTCTCACTAAGACAATTGTTACATTGTTTCACTGACTTTGACACATAATTTATCAGGCAGATCCGGCCTTTGCCATGTCTGGAGGAGGAACAATTACATTTTCTAAGATGTTTTTTGAGGAATGTTCCACTACTTTTCCTTTAACATGCAGACTTCATACAGAAGGTAGAAATAAAAAAGGTAGCTTGAAAATACATTTCTCTGTGGGCTTAAAAATCTTCAGCTTCTTATAGTCCTGTGATAATGGCATGGATAAAACCTTATTCTGACTTCTGCTACTGATATACAGGACAGCTTTCTAACAGCAGGGAGAGTCAGGTAAGAGGACAGATCCCACATGGAAATTTGGCACTACTGTATTTAAAACCAGGTTGGACAAGCAGTTGAAGAGGAATAATTTAGATACTCTTAATCCACTCCTGCACAGGGTATCGTGTTGACCTTCTAATGCCCATTTAACCCTGTCCCATGGGAAAGTCTTTCCCGCCCCCAGAAGCTTTTGGATTATTTCCAGGCAGAAGACCCCTTTTAGCTCTATCACTTGACCACCACATTGCTTTACTAATCCACCTCACTTGTTTTTTTCCACCTTGAAAAGTACAGCGAGTGCCTGGAGCTGTCACACACCACCAGGCAGTGATGTCATCCCATAGTCAGGCGCACTTTTCTTCACCTCTGCCATGAACAGGTATTTCTTTCCTGCCAAAAACCTGCACATAAGAGTATGTCCTGCCTCTCAGGACTTATATTTTCATGGCTGATTCTCAACTGATCAGGAGTTGCTAAATCCAGTAGCCCCAGAGAGGTGAGGCTGCTGCAGCTCTACACCCCCGAGTCCAGCAGACACATCCAGTAAAATGTGTGTATGCCCTGATGGTTCCAGCTCAGACAGGAACACTCAGCACTCAGACAAACACCAGTGGCCTCATCCTGCCCCTGCTCTGGCAGATCAGGGTGAAGGTCTGTGAATGCAAAATATTTGTAAAAATCATCATGGAATCNCTTCCACTAGACCAGATTGCTCAAAGGCCCATCCAGCCTGGCCTTAAAATATTATGGTCATTTACAAGTTTTAAATTAAAATATACACTTCTGGGTAATACCACACATGAAATCCAAGGGAATGGCTTTCAGTTATGGAGGAGACACTGGAACAGCAATTAAGATTGCAACTCTTGCACAGTTAACCATTATGGGCTAAATTAAAAGTTGGATGAATCATTTTCCAGACATATAAATCACTGAAGTTGTTCTATTCATCACAAAGGTAAGCCAACCATGTAATGAATTATACGTGTTATTTTCCTATGCATGTTATTCCCATAGTTTGTACTGTTGTTGAAAGTCTATTTGTGTGANTGTGTGAGGTGGTTTTTTTTTTTTGCGAATACTTTTAAAATGATGAATAATCTTTACTTATAAGACTAAAAATACATGCCAGCTATTATCGTATATGAAATCTTGACAGCAGTTAAAGTGTTGGTATCTGAACTTATTTGACAGCTTCTTCAAACAACTTTTACTAGGTATCCTTTACAGGATTAAATATTCTTATATTTGTGCAATTTGTTCTACAACTCATGTGGTAGGGAAAGCAAAGTGTTCTAAATATTAGACTACCAGTCTCACGGGTAAGAACAGCTTTCCTTGGTATCACTTTTTATTGGAAGCCAAACATCACGGTCAAACTTTTAGTGCAAATTCATGCAAGGAATGATTCTGAATCCTGTGGAGCAAAATAAAGCTCAGCAGAAATTTTAGGTGCTCCAGTGGAACAAGATCCCAAATGCTTGCAGTTTTTCCATTATAAATTCATTTTATTTGCAAGAAGTTGGCACTGGTTGTAGGCAGAGCAGGCCTGACCTTCACGTGCCCACACAGGCAATGACACACAAGTCACCACAGGTTATCAGGATGTGGAGCTGATCCAGAGGTCTCTGCTCAGACTGTCCTGGATTTTGTGCACACCAGCATCAGGGCGCTGTTTGTTGTTGCCAATGTGATTTCTTAGAGGCACCACTTTGGCCTTGGTTTGAAGTGCCCTGCAGGAAAGCAGTGACCTGGCCCAAGGGAGCTGCTTCTCAACTGGTCCTGTCACAGCCCCCACACAGGATTTCCAGACTCTGCAGCTTTTGGTCCTGAATGATTGGCTGGTGAGTTTAGTATATCAGATTTGCAAACTCTGTGAATAACTAGCCCACAAATTATGAGTGCAGCAGGGGAGCTTGGATTGAAGCACTGGGAGGTGGGGAGCCAGGGGAGAGCACAGGTACGACTGCACGGGTTTGGCACAGTGCAGTGTACAGCATTGAAAGCTGAAATCAAGAACTCTACAGGCAGAGAATCTGTCTGAAGACATGGGATTGGGAATCAGCTCAGTGGTGCATCCATCCAGCGTGGACTGGCAAAGAAAGGTTAGTGCTGCACAACTTTCATTGCCGGCATTTATACCGGACCTGTAATGGTGCCATGGGTTGCTGTGTCCCCACCAAATGTAAAGGGCTCTGAAGAAAGAAGAAAATCAGAAAAAACACTTCAGTTAGTTCAGTTAATGGAACTACCATTGTGCTTTAACATTAAAATATAAACAATCTTGCATCTTCAGTCTTAGAAAACCAAGACCACATACCAAGAATTATTTCTTGGCTTTGCCAAAGCCACTGAGTAAGGCCTTCATGGTTAATTATTATCCCAGTCACCCTGTCAGGGTGACACATGAGCTCTTAAGAAAGAGTCACAGTTTTGAATACTTTCAAAATACTCAAATAATGAAGTGGAGACTGTGCCATTCTCCCTCAAGTGTAAAACCTTTCTGCGTCACAATTGCTCATTCAGCCTTACCCTAATCATTTACCTTCCACCCCTGAATATGTAGTGGAAGAGTACTACGAGCATTACAAGTGATTCCACATTATTTAAAGTACTAATGATCCTGTTCCATATTTACTGTTTTTGTGAGCAACAAGTATCAAATCTTTGGTAATGTTTAGCAATGATGAGACAAAACATTCTTGTAAGCGCTTTGTTGTACAGGCAGTACAGCCCCACTAACTGGAATTGCTGGAATTCCTCTGGATTTTCTGAGTTAAAACAAAGATCAAGTTGTTCGTTACATGTTTTATAATACTCCTCTCAAAATTTATGTAACCACAGTTGAGCATGGTTGTTCAGCTGAGCCTGATGAATAAAGGGTATAAAGACAGGGAATGCTACACAAGTGCATGGATTTCTTACCTCCTTTGGCACTGCATCCAACAGCACAAATTCATATTTGTACAGGAACAGCACAACAAACAGCTGGATTTCCATGATTGCGAACCACCTGCAAGAAAAGGGAGGAAAACACTAGCCCTCCAGACTGACCATCATGTGTGTATTACCATCAGGTAAGAAACAGGGTGTCTGACACATTTTACACTCTGTGCTTTAGTTCTCCCTGGAAGCTTATCTTCCATAGGAAAACTGCTGTAGTTTGTTTGGGTTTGTTACTCAGCAAAGACCATGAACGTGGCAGCTGCCCCTTCTTTCTGGTGAAACACTGGACTGACAGTATCCCTCTGACACCTATTTTAAACCAGCTCCTTATCACTATGGATTTTTCCACTGTATAAACATTTATGTTCTCCTAACACTTGCTGACTTGAAATAACTTCCTAGGAGTGAGAAGGCAGTTAAACAGAAAAGGCCATATGACTAATCGTGCTATATAAAGTTATATAATGCAGCTGGGAGCCTGGTGACATCAGAGAGTGGTGACAGTGGGAGTTATTATTTAATGCGTCAGCATTAGGATGCAGTAGGAGACCCAAGGGCATGATTTCTTTTTTCTCTAACACTCTCCCAAAGGTCTTTCTTAGGCCAGAGAAGATTTTGGATAACTGCAGGTGAAATCCTCCAGGCTATTGTTTTTTAATGCTGATGTGTGCAAGAGCTTTCTACATTCACCAGTGTGCACCTATGCGAGGTCACGGGATTACTCACTTGGAGAGTTTAGACATAAGTCTTAAATACCCAGTTAAAATGGTAACATCACCTTGCTCTTTTACAGAGAAATGCTGGGAAACCTGGATAAAACAGCTAGGGGGGAATACACAGGGGAAGAGGCTACATGACTGCACATGGAGTTGGCCTGGCATGTGTGAAGGGAATCCAAAAAGCCTCACATACCCAAGGTATCTCCTGCAGAGCCAACCAGGCTCTGCACATGGAGTCACCCCAGGTCTGGAGTGGGAAGATTCTTGTTTGTTTCAGCACAGCTTCAGACCCGAATTATCCCTGTGATTTCACATTGGAATTGCCTTGAGCTTCTGGTGGCCTTGGCTCGGGGGAATGCAGTGCAGAGATATTTTGATGGCTGTGAGCCCAGCTCAGGTGGGATGTAGCCCAAGCTCCAAGCCTGCAGCACCATGCAAGGGCGGGTCCTTCCAGTCCCAGCTCTGTTTGCACAGCAGGGCCCTAGACCCCAGTTCTGGAAGGGACAACACTCATGCAAGACAAGCACAGTCACACAGGCAATAACCACCTGGTTTGACCAAAGTAGTCAAACTGACATCAAATTTTTCTTTTAGGTAAAAGATGTGGCACAGAAATGGGTCTTTGGGAGCTTTTCCCACATCAGTTTGGTAGAATATTGGACAGTTAAGCTATTTACTAGCTTTCAGTTTGATTAAATTAGCTTTTAATTTTATGCTGAACTTTTGCAATGGAGAAGTTAAATGTTTCATACATTTCATTTATAAACCTCAGTACTGAAATACATAAAAATTCATCTTAAACTTGAAATACCATTATTTCATTCAGTTGTATGAAGGAAATCTGCAACCTGGAATCCTTGATACAACCCTTGATTTAATTTTCCTTTCTTTTCAAGACCATCACATTATTCT